>WWET01004639.1:12730-25409 GCA_011038615.1 Limnodynastes dumerilii | reverse complement strand
GAATTTAATATCCTCTGTCAGGCACCTAAGGAAAGAAAAGGGAAGGAAGAAGAAAAAAGAAGAAAGGTGAGAAGCAGAAAAGAGGTAAGTGACCCCCCATTTGTGATGCTTTGCGGCGGCACAGATGTATTTATACTTGTCAACTATGGGGGGGGCAAGAATTAGCTGTACCGGGGCCCAGAAATCCTTATGACGGCCCTGCACATTAGACACAGTAGGCACCAGTGGTGTAACTACCATGGGTGTGTTGTTCGACTGCTACAGGGCTTAGAGGAAGGGGGGCCAATGACAGTCACCCATCCTGCCCCCAGGGAGCTTAAATCTGTCAGCAGCTGTCAATCTATGACTGCTGAGCACTGTCTATAAATACATTGGCAGAAGATGACTGCGCTGTCCTCTAGATTCAGAGGGGGAAGCAGCTGGCATAGAACAGTGTTAAACTGTCAGCTGCTGACAATGGATCTGATTCAGAGATGGAAAATAAGAGAGGAAAGTTACTCCTGGGCAAAACAATGTTGATTTCAGGGGGAGCCAAGCTAATTGGATTTTTTGTATGCGGGGATATATCTTTGCTTTTACTTACTGCACACAAACAGTAACCAGCTTTACTTTTACACTGTTATTTAGACTTGGGCTGGGAAACATCAGCTCTCAACTTTAATACTATTTGCAAAAGAAGAGATTTGACTAAAATCAACATGGTTTTGCCCAGGAGTAATTTTCCACTCTTATTTTCAATCTCTGAAGCTGGCGGCTGCACAGCTTAGGTGCCAGAGGGATAGGGTATAATCCCCCCCATCCAGACTTGCGGTTTGTTATGAGGTTTGAGTCGGCCTTTACTTTAATGCTCTTAGCCAGGACCAGTGTTACCCAATGTCCATTTCTACTCTGTGACAGTCTGGGTAGCAATCTCTTGGGGTTGTTTTATCATTTTCAGGATCCCATTACTGATAGGCTATGGTATTGTGTGTTGTTATGGTGATTGTGTGACTTCTATACAGTGTTGTTATTCTTTTTTTCAGTCTGTGTTGTGGGATTTTGCACAGAATGTACTTAGTTATTATAGTTAAATTCAAGTAAGGAGTTTGTCATGTTGTTTACCGTGTTCTGATTATCTCCCCAGGTGTAGCCAAGAATGTTCAGCACATTGGGGTAGATCCAGAACTACGTGTGCCGTACGTTTATTCGTGGAGCGTATTTCCGTACGCGTAAATTCGTTACACTCCCCTCGGCACACCCCTTGCACGGACGTATTTTGTCAAGATACGCTTTCCAAACCCTACCTTAACTTTTGCCAACGTAACCGCAGTCATACGCACACGTACGTATGGGCTGAACGAATTTACGCAGCTAAGCACACCCATACTGTACACTTTAAATGCCACCCCCTGCCTACTTCACGTATTTCAGACGTATTTTGGACTCACGTAAAATTGGCACGCCCACACGTAAGTATTTACGTGACACATACGTGAATGGCCTATACCTTCACTATTACACTACGTTAATGTGCGTATTTTCTATGGTGCGCATGCGCAGTGCGTTCAAAACTGCGATTTTACGTCTCCGCCACGCGTAAATTCGCTTCGAAGCGTTGTCCTGGATCTGGCCCATTATTATTATTATCGTCTTAGGCGGCCCATGACATAGGCGGTATAGGCGGCCGCCTAGAGCCCTCGGGTCAGGTGTCCCTAGGGGGCCCCGCACCTACACTGCACCATCCACTGATACTGGTGGAGGGGCAGCAGAACGAGGTGTGCTGCATTGAGATATAACAGAGGTGTGCTGCATTGACATATATTTCAGAGCTGGGCTGCATTATATTTAATTCTTTTATGTGGGGCTCGATCCCCCTCCCATATTTCTGGCATAGTAGATTGTATGAACTTGCCTGGCACCTTATAACATTTTGGCAGGGTACCTGTAGTGTTGTCGTTCATCTTGCCCTCTGGAAACCATATATAGCGCCTGGCAGTGATTCTGTGTGAAGCAGGGTTACTAAGCAGCCCTCAGACCCCTGAGGTGCAGCGCTTAGCGGGCCGGAACGTATCCCGGAAACTGTGATCTGGTGGGCGTTGGAACTAAGCACCACCTAATATCTGATCACCAGCTTGAAAGTGCAGTGTAACTTTCCTCTCTCATTTTCAATCTCTGAATCTGGTCCACTGTCACTTGCTCTACACCAGGGATAGGCAAACTGCGGCTCTCCAGGTGTTTTGCGAAACTACAATTCCCAGCATGCTATACCTGTAAAAGCATAGCTGGTACCTGACAAGGTTTGATGGGAATTATAGTTTCGCAACACCTGGAGAGCCGCAGTTTGCTTATCCCTGCTCTACACTAACCTTCATGATGGAGAGGAGCTAAACACTCGACAGAAGTTCACCAATGACGCCTGAATCTACACCTCACAGTGGCATCTTTTTGACAATTTCGACCTCAAAAAAGACACCTGATCCACAATACTTAACGCAACCTTGATAGTAGAAAATTATACTTTATGTTAGGATTAGGTTTAGGCTTAGATTTACAGTTAAGGTTAGCTATGGGTAAAGGTTATTTCATTGTTGCCAACATAACAATACTGTCTTATAACCTTAGTGTTGTGTTGAGGGCACAATCCTGTCAATATTAGATTTGTCAACATTTATAATTGTAGAACTAATATTGTCACTCGTTTGAATGTTAGCAAACAATAAATACATGTATACCACACTCAATACTTTTTTTTACAGCGTTTAATTATTATTTTTTTTTCTACAAATAGCAGTCCATTTCCTGACCATACCAGTATTTGTTAACAGTGGGAGTCGCTGCCTTGAAATGCTGCTTTTAGAACTAGAGACAGCCGAAAAATGATTTTCGACTGTCTCTATTTTGAAAAGGCAGCCATTTTAGAATTTTTTTAGAATGGGTAAGTATGCTGATAGGCAGGCTTACCCATTCATTTTTCAGAAGCTGCTGGTCCTGTCGCAGCGGAAGACACCGAAGAGGAGAGTAACACTCTCCGGGGACTTTTAGAGTTAAGCTCTGGTTAAGGGAGAGTTAGGGTTAGGGTAATGAAAGGGATGGTTGGGGTTAGAGTAATAAAAGGGGAGGGTTAGGGTCAGGCTGCGAGGAGGGGAGTTTTAGGGTTAGGCTACGGGCAGAGGAGTCTTAGGGTCAGGCTGCGGGGAAGGAAGTCTTAGGGTCAGGATACAGGGAGGAGAGGGTTAGGGTTAGGATAAAGATAAGCGTTAGGGTAGAAAAATACTTACCATTCACAGCGTAGGTTCTATAGGTCCTGACAACATCGATTTTCAAAAAAGGGTCATTCGTTCCAGCAATTCACACCTATTTGTTAACGCATTTTTTATAAACTTTACAATTTTTTGGGAGTTTGCTTTACTGTTGTATCTATTGTCTATCTATTTTCTTTTCTTAGGTTACCAGACTGGGACTTGCCCCCAGGCTGAAATGCGCCAGCCCTCCCTGAAATGTACCTATCTGCACAGGTTTGATCATCCCAAAATTAGGCTGCATTATTCACAAAATTGCGTTTATCCATCTATTCTAAAACATCATTCTCAGAAATGAACATCACCAATTCATTCACATCTGAAAAATTTTATCTTTCGAAAAATAAATCACTGTCCATTAATAATGTTTGTTAAACATACACAATGAGTTTACAAATCATTATTGCTATTTTCAGTTAAGTCCAGCCATCCACAGCACAATAACTAATAATTATAATATCAAAACAATTTTTTTCTTTTCAGAATGTTCATCTTTACTTGCAGCTTCCCAATGAGTAATGACCCGGTCAGTTTTGCTAGAAAAACAGTAAATATTATAGCACCTAATTTGGTTTTATTACAGTTTTGACAAATATTATGCCTATTAAGTCTCTCAGTTGTAACTACTGTAGTTAAAAATGCCTGAAGATCTAGCTAAAGCCGGATGTACTCTACACTACATTATCATGCAGATCACACAATAAACAACTGTTTTAAAGGCTATTAGCCAGATTTAAATTTAATAACAGGATTTATATGTAAGTCCCCCATGCAAGTAACTTCTGTTAATGCGTGCACTAGAGGTTACGCAATGGATCTCCATCGGCGGGGTCCTTGCCTTCCGCATGGCAAAACCCTACAATGGAGGTTTGGTTTGCCTTGCAGATCAGGCAAACAGGGCAGCTTTAAGCTGCTACGTATGGATTTGTGTGCGTATGAATAAATAAATAAAATGACAGCGTTGTCGGGAAATCCCGTGTAGTATGTTTGCATGAATCAGCATGTTTAATGGTGACTTTCAGTCTTTAATAAAACCTTTTCAAAATATTGTATGTAGTGTGTGCTCAGCTTAAGACTATGGGAGTATTCAATTAGCCACAAATGTTGAGGTTTGCTTAGTATTATGTATAACATATGCAAACCATGTCTGTTTTCTGACACTGGACAGCTTTTTCTTAACAGATGTTAAATGGTCTCCATGCTCAGAGCATGTTAAATAGGCATGGAAAAGATTTTAAGTTGCAGAGTCTACCTTATTCATTGCCAGTGGTGTATTATCCTCTAGCCATGTGGCCTCCTCTAGATGGGATGGCATGGATAGGTGATGATGTGCCCACGTCCAAATTTAGGAATCAGTCCATGCCTTGGCACCTCAAAAACTGCAACACCCCATTTCTTGTAACAAAAATGTAAGTTTAGATTAGCCATATAATTGGACCACAAATAAGAATATAGACTATAGACTATATAGCTCTACTAGTACTCTCAGGGCCGCCATCAGGGGGGGATAGCCGGGTCTACTGCCCCCGAATCTGATGGGACCCGCATATAAACACCATGGGCCTGATTCAGAGGCTGAAAATAAGAACTTAAAGTTACACCTGGGCAAAACCATGTTGATTTCAGGGGGAGTCAAGTTAAAATTTTATTTCAGGGGGAGTCAAGTTAATTTTATTCTGTGCATGCAGGGAGAATGCTTTGCTTTTACTTATTGCACACAGATACCTGATCAGCTTCACTTTTAAACTGCTAATTAGACTTGAGCTGGGAAACATCACCTTTTAACTATAATACTGTTGCAACAAATGAAATTTAACTCCCCTGAAATCAACATGGCTTAGCCCAGGTGTAACTTTAAGTTCTTATTTTCAATCTCTGAATCAGGGCCCATGGCTCCGCAGAAGCAGGTATCCTACTGCTGATACTTCCTGCTTAGAACTGTACACTAGCAGGGCAATACACAGGGAAATTCTTTCCTGGCATTGGCCCGCTGGTAAGGCAGTTCTGCAACACCCCTGCTCCCATGTGAGGTCACGTATGATGTTGCGTAGGGGGTGGGCCCTCAGTTCTCTATATAATATAGAATTTTATGATTGATTGATTTAATAACAGGATTTTATATCATCAGATTTTGTAGCGCTTTAAAATTTTAACCATCCTTATAACAATATTGGGTGGTAACAGACAGACTGGTGCTGTTTCTTGCTGGCACGCTAATCGTGGCGACATGTAAGTTCTCACCTTCTCTGCAACTAGCCCTTGCTGTTCTGTCTCATTGCCATTGAAGGAATCATTCCCTGCAGGCCATTACATCATGCATGGCCTGCAAATATCTGTTGCTATCTGCTAGCAGGCGCGCCCTTATTCTATCTCTGGGTGTTGGAGCTTTAGTGGTAGAAGGAAGCAAAGGCAGGGGCCAGGACCTACGCGGTTTCTGGAGCCCAGTCTATCCCCACCATAAGGAACTCTAGTGAAGACCAGACTCCTAGTTAAGCTCCATGCCCTGGTCTGCTGCAACTGTAACAACTGGATAGGAAAGCCTTGTTCTATAGGACATAGCGGGACAAACACTCTATGGACCTGATTCAGACCTACAGCCACCATCGTTTTTACGGTGACCGTATTCGTAAGAACGGCTTTGCTGCCGTTCTGTGCATGCGCCGGGCAGATGTTGCCCGCATAATCCATGGCTCTGGGTGCCGTGGAACTGGCGTCTGTAACTACAGCGTAGTTACGGACGAAGGGGTGGGCAGCTCCGTAACTACACTGTAGTTACGGAAGCTAGGCGGGGGGAGGGAGGGTAATTAGGAAGGGAGAGCTGGGTTTGACAGATTACGCTCCTGTGTGAGCGTAGTTACACACAGTTACGCCGGCTGAAGTTAGGGTAGCCTTCAGCCAGCATAACTGTGTGTAACTACGCTCATACAGGGAGAGTGACAGGGGGAGTGCACCAGAGCTACGCTGGCTGCACTTACGGATAGCGGGCTAGTGTAGCTCTGGATCAGGCCCTATGTGTCATAGGGGTTTGATACATAAATGCAAGAGCTATATATCACACAATGGAGCAGCCAAGTAGTATAGTAAAAGTACTCAGTGCTCTGTATGATCCAGTAGCAGGACTGAGGGTAATTTTAGTATGGAAACAATGGTTCCCAAGTTTGTTTTAATCAAGTGACAAAAAGGAAAACCTGGTAGACAAATGTTAAGATGTAGGTTGGGGCTGGGCAAGTTGGTAGTTGCTTTTATTAAGAGGTAAGCGCGTAAAAGTTTGGAGAGTAGAGGATAGCCTTAATGGGTGAGGAAGGTTAATCCATAGAGTGGGTGCAGCTGCGGAGAAGTCCTGTATCTGGGAATCAGAGGATTTGGTTAGTGTAGAGGAGAACTCTATGTCCTGTGAAGATCTGAGAGAGCGAGCAAACTTTACACTATCCATTACAGACCTATATCCTACTAATCCAGATTTTTATAATGGAACACTTTACATCAACAGGGTAGGACGTGATACGTACATCAGGTACATATGGAGGGAGGGATAAATATATACCTAAGTATATATATGCAGCGCTCAATATAATCTAGAAAAATAGGCAGGCTATGTTGAAAAAACAATTGAAATGAATGGCAACCTCTGTATATAAAAATAAACAATTTATTACACTATTGCACATGAAGCTGTATAGTATGTTAAAAACAATAAAAAAATAAGAAAATGCCTCACTTTATAGTATGTTAAAAACAATAAATCAATAAAATAAACTAGGCATACGGAGCAAATATGAGCATTGATAAATGAGCAGTCCGTGACTAATATAAGACCCAAAGTACTGGATGTAATATTTCATAAACTGTCCTCTTACTCACAGTCCAAATATACACCACAGTTTTGACTCACCGTTACTGTCCGTAGAATAGCCTGATAACACGGCACAATGTTGGAGACCGAGACTGGAGGCTGGAAGACCGTCTCCCCACGTGGTGAACGCCAGCTGCTATTTACCACTAGCGCCTGAGTACTTTTTCTCTTTACATATGGAGGGAGGAATGTAAATTGTAGAGTAGGGGCTTGGTAAAACCCTTACGAGCAATCCAAATTTATACATCGTCCCCATTGTCCTGGCAGTGGAAGTTAGGTTGCGATGGCAAACCAGCATTGGAACTCTGGCATAGTTGTGGTCGGTATCTGGATTATATCCATTATCCCTGATAGTATGCCTCTGTATTCTCCCTCATAATAGGCCTTAAATGACATCATGACAAAAAAAGTTATAATGGGAAGAGGGTCAGCAATTTATGTGGTGCCCTGACCAATACATTTGTCAAAATAGTCATATCTAGTACCTTTTCTCTAGTGATTTAATATACTGCATTTATGTAACATCTTTATAAACATTTGTAGCAAAATAGTGTTCAGTAAGCTATGTAAATGTAAACTATTGGTTATACACACTTGCAATGGCACATTAACTTTAGAATTCTTTATGTTTTTTCATCCCTGCGTGATGCATTTTTTTTGTATTCACAAGAGCATTTCAGATATGATCATGTTTAACATATGGTGTCACAGGCATTTAAACTTTAAGGGGTATTAAATTAACCACAGAGTAATGGTATTGTAATTCTTTGTATTACTGTATTGTGTCTCTGCTGCTTTCTGCTTGTACCTCCGTGTACACTTCATGGAATATGTGTCCCCAGGGAACATTACCAGCAACTGAATATCTCCTATGAGTATAACACTATATTGCTTTAATAGTTGCAACTTGATACAAGCTCTGTAAAAAACAAATCACATTATATTCCTAATACTCTTAAGATCGTTTCGTTTTATTGCAGGTTTTTGGCTTCTTTTGGCTTTTTTTTTACACAACATACTTCAAAAAAGAGTTATATTTATACTGTGTTTCTTTTAGTTTACAGAAACATTAGATTTTCTGCAAGATCTGCATTAATAGGAAGCGCTTGGCAGTGCCCTTGACATCTTTATTGACAATGAAATTACAATATATGTTTTTTGCTAACATTCCTTTGAAAAGACATCAAGTGGTACAGGACAGCAGTCAGACTGAGCTCAGTCACACGCATTGACAGTTGCCATGACACCTATGAAGTGATTGGTCCCATACACACAATGACATCAACAGTTGACTTCCCACGGCCCCCATGCTAATTGGTCAATTACCTTGAACACAGCATCACCTTGTTGTGACCAGCTGCTGTAATTGGTGGCATTAACAGAAACACTGCATTGTTAGTATGCCTGGCAGGCTTGATATTTTCTTTTGCATTCTCGGGACTCTCCCCCCTCCCTCTATCTTTCTTGCTTAATCAAGTCTGTGTAACAAACATAATCAAGTCAAATACTTGAACACTTCAGATTTTAGCCCCTAGCTGATTTTGTTTAAAGGGTCAAATGTACGAGTCACTAAAGCTTTTTTTTATGTTTTAACTTTATCATCACATGTGACTTTTAAAGCCTGTAGACCTAATTTGATAACAATGGACCAAATCCATACTCCTAATGCCTCTCAAAGCACTAGCTGGGATCCTGGCAGATAAAAAAATTATCTCCTTACGACACCCTACTGCCTAAGTGGGGTGTCTGGAGGGAATAGCACCCTCCCATAAGCGTATCTATAATGGGTGCAGGGTGTGCAGTGCACACGGGCCCCTTAGAACAGGGGGCCCTGTGGCATGCATCCTGCACCCTGGGTTGGCAGGGGAAGGGGGGACATTCAGCATCTATTTCTTCCCTCTAATATCTTCCGGAGGGAAGAAATAGATGCCAAATTAGTCCCCCCTTCCCCTGCGGTGGAACTGTCCCGATTCGTGGGGTGAAAAGGGGGCAGGGCTTACATACGATCTATAGAATGTCCCATTTATTATATGTGTAAATGAGGTCCTAATATTTAAATAGTACAGCTGAAATATGACCTTCCACAGAAAATATTCTTGCATCTTCCCTTTTAACACAGACACAGACACAGACATATTCTAAGGGCTATGTGCACAATTATCTTAAGTATTGACAGACCTTAACAGGGTTAGTGCAATCAACAGGATATAATGTTATTAAAATATATATTAAATACTAATTAATTATGATTAACTATGACTAGTAGGTTAATTGGCTGCTGAATAAATTAACCCTAGTGTATGTTGTATGTACATATATGTTAGGGGCCTTAGTATGTAGCTCCAATAGGGGCAGTGACCAGGGTCGCCATCAGGTGCCGGACAGTCGGGACTACTTTCTGGACTACATACTACATACACATCATAAGCTGGCCAAATCAAAGGGACTGGTGTGCTGCAGTCAATTTGTGGTGCTATATAAATAAGCATTAATAATAATAAAAATACACTCTACTTCGAAAATCGGAATAGATTCCAAGACAAAACTCAGACATCATCAAGTCCCTAGTAACTCTAGGGAGCACACGGGTGATTGTTTGGGTGTTGGGGCATGCAGGAGATTTGTCGGCTCTCCCGGGATACCGGGAGAAGGGCCCAAATTTCGGGAGTCTCTTGGATATTCCGGGAGAGTCGGCAACCAGTCATAGCTATTTGTAAGTCTGGATCAGTTTTATGGATTTTATGTGTATTAAAAACTATAGGTCCTATGTACCTTTAGGTTTGCATGATTAAACCCCTACTGAAACACTTGTTTCCTTGCTTGCACATTAGACTACCAGTTCACGTTTTTGTTGGTAATCTAAGAACCTTTTCCTTTAAATGAATTAATATACACAGCAAGCCTCATGCTTCAAGTGTTTTCTAATAAACCTCAAGCACAGCTAATCAAGTTTATTGAAATACACAGAGCCCCTCACCTCACTTTCCTGCTTGTCAGGACCATGTTTTCACAGCCAAGATTGAATGTGGAAGGTGTAAGACCTTTACAGGCTTGGTCCTCAGACTGCTATATCAAAGTGGTTATAGTAATCAACCACTACTGAACATGTATTTTTGCTATGAGTGTGATAGATTCTCTGCCTGTTTAATGCTCTCATGCAAAATACAATCTACTCAATCTCTCTTCCCCTACCTTGTGACTCAGACTGGCCAACCTGTAAGGCATTTATCTTACTTTCGCTGGTCCAGACATTTATATTTGTAAAATTACTTTATTTAATACATTTACCTTACATATGTCCTGCACTTACACATCCTCAAAATGTATGCTGCAAATTTAGCTATTCTGATAATACTGTCCCCACAAGTGTAGATTATCTTATAAAAATTCATTAGCAGATGTTCCCTATAACATTTCTGTTAACACACTGTAAAAGAACACGAAAATAGTCTAAGTCATACTATATGACACTAACTTGGCTTTTTGAGAAAGTATAAGTTGGAGCTATCTGTAACTCCACTCAGCCTAAGAGCTTTAATTATTTGTCTTTACTCAGTAGCCCTGGCATAACTACAGTTGGTGATTGCAACTGCTATGGGGCTCAGGGAAGAGTTGGGCCCAAGGCAGCAGCCCACCCCACACCCACAAAGGATACGCCAGAGCCAAGAACGTCAGCCCTAAGCTATCAATATCTATCAGGTAGTTTACAGATCACGCTCAGCACTCACAAGCTCTTAATTTATTTTGTCTTGTGGACTGTATATGTAGTATTTTCAGTTATAGGTATTGTCATACAAGATTGTCTGCAAAGCAATACTGATCTCATGTACATGATCACTTTGATACTAATGTAGCAATATGTGCGTGAAAGATGAAAAACACTCATGTTAGTCACCTTTTTATTTTTATTGAATGTTATTATTGTTATTTACTTTTCTGTTTTTTTATGATAGCTGAATCCATTGAGATTTTTTTTCATGTGATAAATTAATGTTTTTTGCATGTATTTGTTTATTTTTTTTTTATTATTCAAAATAATAACAGTAGTATATAATGTAAAGAACAATTCTTTACAATTGCTGATTTTAAATTATTTTGCCAACAAAATATTAAATAGCAATGTTCATTAAGTCAAAGTCTGTCAATAACAATTTATAAGCTGTACCCTAAAGAACGTGACACACACTGCATGATAGTATAGGTGCTGTGACAGTTGTTTTAGTGCCAAACATATGATTTATTTTACAACAGTAGTACATATATGACAAAGACATATGTGATACACAATACAGAATAGAATAAAGTACAATAACAGCTGTTAGATGATAAATGTGTCTTATGTATAGGTAATTGCTCATATACCTGCCCAAAAGAATTGTGTCTGTGGGGTGCACATACTTTTGTATGTTCTAGGTAGCTCAGGTTGTTTCTTAGCTAGTCACTGTTCAGCACTTTTCTTGTTTTCACATGCAAAAACAAACTTTTAAAAAAAAGAAAAGAAAAATGTAGCTAAAAGCAGCAACAATTTAATGAATGTCAACCTACTTCTCAACTGTCTACATCTCTTTAGAAAACCTGTCCATTGAATACAAGTTTTTGATGATGCAAATATCATCATCAGTAGTTTTTTAAATATATACTTATTTGTCTTTAAATAACTTCTAAACCATGTACCACTTAAAATCATGCTACACCATTGCATGGCAACCCCATTCCCAAAAAAAAGACAAATTATGCATACCCTCCAACATGACCCATTCCATTAGGTACAAAATACTCTGCTCCTCAGTTTCCATGGTAACCTCCTTTGTTGGAGAAACAAATAGCTTTTAAATATCAGTTCACCAGATGAGTGACAGTTGGAAGCTCAGGTGCAGAGTATATTGTACTTAATGGAATAGGTCATGCTGGAGGGTTTGATTATGTTACATCAACTGGCATAAGTTCTACTTGTATCAGGCCTAAAAGGGCAAAGGAGGAACGCATAGATTCAAGTGACTATAAGTGTCAGGCTGGGGCCTTATCATCCCTTTAACATGAAAATGAGTTCCTTTTTACTATACTTCTTACTTATAAGAAGTGAGGAATGAGTGTTTGCTCTCTTTGGATAACATAAGTGTATCTGTGCTGTGCAATGTTAATAACACATCTGAATTGTTCATCTCTCTCTGCCTGCCTCACTCACACTAGGGCCTTTCTGCTTCCGTTTGTATCCTCTCCAGATGCGTATCTACCCCTTGGCCAGGATGGCACCTGCCAGGTGCACCAGCTAAAGGGGGGTGCCACCCGGCGATGTCACTCGTGGCTAAGAGATCACCTAGCGCAGTGCTGGTCTGGAGTCAGACTGCTACTGGATGCTTTTAAAATGAGGGCTGGCTGGTTGCTAGGATACCAACGGTCACAGGCTTCTCTGTGACCGTGGGACTTCATTTCCCTTGCAAGTCTCGGCCACTGCAGGACTTCAATTCTAACCGCAGTCCCACCTGGAGGACACAGGTAAGGTAAGAAAACCTGGGGGGTGGCTGGAGCCTGGAGAGATGGGAGGACT
>WWET01004638.1:91320-101380 GCA_011038615.1 Limnodynastes dumerilii | reverse complement strand
AGAGGAGAGAGAGAGGGGAGGAGAAAGGAGGGAGAGAGCGGAGGAGAGAGCAGGGACAGAGTGGAGGAAAGAGCAGGTACAGAGTGGAGGAGAGAGAGCATGGACAGAAAGCAGAGGAGAGAGCAGGGACAAAGCGGAGGAGAAAGTATGGACAGAGAGCAGAGGAAAGATCAGGGAGAGAGCGGAGGAGAGAGAGAGGTAACAAAGCAGAAGAGAGAGCATGGACAGAGTGGAAGAGAGAGTGGAGGAGCGAGCAGGGACAGAGTGGAGGAGAGAGTGGAAGAGAGAGCATGGACAGCGAGCAGAGGAGAGAGCAGGGACAGAGTGGAAGAGAGAACATGGACAGCGAGCAGAGGAGAGAGCAGTGACAGAGCGGAGGAGAGAGAATGGACAGAGAGAAGACGAGAGAGCAGGGACAGAGCGCTGGAGAGAGCATGGACAGAGAGCAGAGGAAAGATCAGAGAGAGAGAGTTGAGGAGAGAGCACGGAGAGAGTGGAGGACAGGGAGGGATGTGGTATTAAATCTCCATGTTTACTACTCCGGTACTCAACCTGAGTAACCAGAATTAACTGATCAGCACTCTTTCGGAGAAGAGCAGGGACAGAGCGGAGGAGAGAACAGAGAAAGAGCGGAGGAGAGAGCAGGGACAGAGTGGAGGAAAGAGCAGGTACAGAGTGGAGGAGAGAGAGCATGGACAGAAAGCAGAGGAGAGAGCAGGGACAAAGCGGGGGAGAAAGTATGGACAGAGAGCAGAGGAAAGATCAGGGAGAGAGCGGAGGAGAGAGAGAGGTAACAAAGCAGAAGAGAGAGCATGGACAGAGTGCTAGGGAGTGAGCAGGTACAGACTGGAGGAGAGAGCATGGACAGAGAGCAGAGGAGAGAGCAGGGAGAGAGCGGAGGAGAGAGAGGTAACAAAGCAGAGGAGAGAGCATGGACAGAGTGGAGGAGAGAGTGGAGGAGAGAGCATGGACAGAGTGGAGGAGAGAGAGCATGGACAGAGAGCAGATGAGAGAGCAGGGACAGCGCGGTGTAGAGAGCATGGACAGAGAGCAGAGGAAAGAGCAGAGAGAGAGTGTGGAGGAGAGAGCATGGACAGAGAGTGGAGGAGAGAGCAGAGACAGAGAGGAGAGAATGGGGACAGAGCAAAGGAGAGAGAGGGGGGACACAGAATGGAGGAGTGAGCATGCACAGAGAGCAGAGGAGAGAGGGGACAGAGAGCAGAGACAGAGAGCAGAGGAGAGAGCATAGGAGAGAGCAGAGACAGAGAGGTAAGGAAGATATATATATATATATTTACTAGACTTGCCAGCTTTGTGGTGTCGTCTAATTAATTATTGATGCCATATATAGCACCTAGAACCATGTTTTACAGATGTAGAGGACATGGCCCTTTAATTGATTCATTGTTTGATTTTTGGGATGATTTATTTTTAGGGGGGGGGTTTGGACAAGTTTTGGGGATCTGCGCTCACCCTCATGTGTGTGAAGTGTGTCATTAGACACAGCTGTGAGTGCAGATCCCCAAAGGTGTTACCGCTGGACCATCGCCCACGTCACGGGTTGCGGTGGTTATTTTTTTTCATTTATGCATAAAAAAAAATCTTTATTTTAACGATAATGCACAAGATGCTTCACAATGGCAAATTCCGAGGCGGACAAGAAGATTGCATTATATCAGGTGGATTTGGGATTTATTATCTGTCCTTTCCCTGATCCTTTTAATAATGGATCTGGTTTAAATTCAATTTTATTTACTATCAATTGGTAGTTTTATTAACGTATGTTTGATTGTTATTTTAATATGTTTTAAGGCTGTGCATTGCAATTTATTGTATGTACCTGTTATTAGCTTCCCAATGACACACATACAGTACAACACACGTTCCAGTCTCCTCCATCTACTGCTCTTTACTGACATTTCAGCATTTTATAAGAGATGATCAATCAGCGCCATCTAGTGGTACACATAGCAAAGTGAAAGTCATTTAAAGCCTGTAGGTTATATTGGAATTCAAGTCAAACTTTGGCTCTATGTACAAAGATCATTTTAGTGCGATAGGGCCAGTTTTCACTCCAAAACTGGCCCTATCGCATTAAAATGAAGTGTCACATATTTACAGAACGTTGGAGCGGAGTTTTACACTCCGCTCCCGGCGCTAGACTATCGCCAGCTCAGACTGGCGTTAGGGGTAAGTATTCCGGCGATGTCCCCATATACCCCTCTTTTCCTCCCCCTAATAGCTGTTATTATGTATGGGGAGACTGTCGGAATACATAGAAATACTGCCAGGGGTAAAAAAAATAAAATAAAACAAAATTTGAACTTAAAAAAATCTATAAAAACATTAAAATAAAAATTGAAAATATAAATAAAGCTTTAAACTCACCTGTCCCGGCGTTCCGTCGGGCTGCAGCTGTCCGGTCCCGGCATGAATACACTGCACATGCGCAGTGTTTCTCATGTCAGGACTTGGAAAAACTTCAAAGTGCCTAAAGAGAAGCACTGCGCATGTTTCTCATGTCCTGAGCATGTGCAGTGTTTCTCATGTCCTGAGCATGTGCAGTGTTTCTCATGTCCTGAGCATGTGCAGTGTTTCTCATGTCCTGAGCATGTGCAGAGTTTCTCATGTCCTGAGCATGTGCAGAGTTTCTCATGTCCTGAGCATGTGCAGAGTTTCTCATGTCCTGAGCATGTGCAGAGTTTCTCATGTCCTGAGCATGTGCAGAGTTTCTCATGTCCTGAGCATGTGCAGAGTTTCTCATGTCCTGAGCATGTGCAGAGTTTCTCATGTCCTGAGCATGTGCAGTGTTTCTCATGTCCTGCGCATGTGCAGTGTTTCTCATGTCCTGTGCATGTGCAGTGTTTCTCATGTCCTGTGCATGTGCAGTGTTTCTCATGTCCTGTGCATGTGCAGTGTTTCTCATGTCCTGTGCATGTGCAGTGTTTCTCATGTCCTGTGCATGTGCAGTGTTTCTCATGTCCTGTGCATGTGCAGTGTTTCTCATGTCCTGTGCATGTGCAGTGTTTCTCATGTCCTGTGCATGTGCAGTGTTTCTCATGTCCTGTGCATGTGCAGTGTTTCTCATGTCCTGTGCATGTGCAGTGTTTCTCATGTCCTGTGCATGTGCAGTGTTTCTCATGTCCTGTGCATGTGCAGTGTTTCTCATGTCCTGTGCATGTGCAGTGTTTCTCATGTCCTGTGCATGTGCAGTGTTTCTCATGTCCTGTGCATGTGCAGTGTTTCTCATGTCCTGTGCATGTGCAGTGTTTCTCATGTCCTGTGCATGTGCAGTGTTTCTCATGTCCTGTGCATGTGCAGTGTTTCTCATGTCCTGTGCATGTGCAGTGTTTCTCATGTCCTGTGCATGTGCAGTGTTTCTCATGTCCTGTGCATGTGCAGTGTTTCTCATGTCCTGTGCATGTGCAGTGTTTCTCATGTCCTGTGCATGTGCAGTGTTTCTCATGTCCTGTGCATGTGCAGTGTTTCTCATGTCCTGTGCATGTGCAGTGTTTCTCATGTCCTGTGCATGTGCAGTGTTTCTCGTGTCCTGAGCATGTGCAGTGTTTCTCGTGTCCTGCGCATGTGCAGTGTTTCTCATGTCCTGAGCATGTGCAGTGTTTCTTATGTCCTGAGCATGTGCCGTGTGTCTCATGTCCTGAGCATGTGCAGTGTTCCTCATGTCCTGAGCATGTGCAGTGTTTCTTATGTCCTGAGCATGTGCAGTGTTTCTCATGTCCTGAGCATGTGCAGTGTTCCTCATGTCCTGAGCATGTGCAGTGTTTCTTATGTCCTGAGCATGTGCCGTGTGTCTCATGTCCTGAGCATGTGCAGTGTTTCTCATGTATTGATTGAGAGATACTGCGCATGTGCAGTACTTCATTCAGGGATCGCACAGAGGAGAAGCACTGCACCGTCCTGCGGCTCATCGCGGGACCTCGGATGAGTATTAATAAATAATGTGAAGGAAGCTGCCAGGTCGCTGCGATGATAAGCCAGCCTGATGCAGCTTCCTTCACGGGGAACGAACAATGGCCCAGATCCAGAACAACGCTTGTGAGTGAATTTACACGTGGCGGAGACGTAAAATCGCCTTTTGGTAAGTACTGCGCATGCGCACCATAAAAAATACGCTCAGTAACATAGCGTAATTGTGAACGTATGGGCCATTCACGTATGTGTCACGTAAATACTTACGTGTGGGCGTGCCAATTTTACGTCTGAAATACGTTAAGTAGGCGGGGGTTTGTATTTAAAGTGTACAGTATGGGCGTGCTTAGCTGCGTAAATGCGTGTTGGCCATACGTACGTAAGCGGATCACTGCGGTTACATTGGCAAAAGTTAAGGTAGGGTTTGGAAAGCAGATCTTGACAAAATACGTACATTCAAGGGGTGTGCCTAGGGGAGTGTACAGAATATACGCGCACGAAAATACGCTACGCGAGTAAACGTACGGCAAACGTAGTTCTGGATCTACCCCAAGGTATGTAAATAGAGCCCTTTGTTGTCTCCTGATAATCTTGCATGTGGGAGGGTAGAGAATATTCGGGAGGAGAGAAGATTTCATTTGGATTTGATTAGTGGTGGTTTGTGGTGATATATGACATTTTTTTTTGTTTACAAAGATAAAGACTCATATTGTCCCCTCTCTGGGGCTGATCCAGAGTTTCAGCGGTTCTCACGATAATTCTGACACTGTCCAAAGGGTAGATATATGACAGTGAATTAGCGCTGGAATGTCCAGGATATAGTTTGCGTCGTAGCAGAGGGGTTTATTTTTTTTGACAAGGACATCCCCTGGATTCAAAGCTTGCAATACCCCCCCATCAGAGCAGGTAAGTATGTTTTTAATAATTTTTCAATGTACTTTTGGGCATATTTTTCAACATTTTTGTGATGTTATTATAATGGATTTTTTTTTTTTTGTGGGGACATGTAGCGCTGTGGGCCATGCCTGGCAGGGCATGCTTGCACTTGTGGTTCTCCAAGTGTCAGCATGCCCTGTCGGGCCGGGATTATTTGTTTCTGTTTGTCATTGCGGCTGGGGGGGGGGGTCTTGGGTAAGGGGTTTATTTAGGTTTGTTTTTTTATTTATTTTGAACTGCGGGTTTTTTTTGTTTTTTTTTAAACTAATGAACTTTTTTTTTTTGCAGCACCGGTGAGCATAGCGCTTGTTGAGCAGCCACCGGACAGTCCTGCACAGAGTATTTAAATGAGAAAAACGCCCCTTTTCTCATTTAAATATGGTGGAACACCCAGTTAAACAGGCACAGTGCAGTCGGCTGCAGACACAGACGGATAGGCACACTTGCACCCATCTTTCTGTGCGCGCTATCGATCTGTTAATGCAAGGTGCTCATTTTTGTAACTCTTCCGTCTAAAAATTAGACAGAAGCGCCGCTCTGAATCAGGGCCTCTATGGCTATTTTGGGGTAACCAGCATAGGCTTAGAAGCACTAGTGCTGATTACAATTGTCGGAATGGGGAATCTGCACCAAATTTTTCTATTCATTCATTCATTCATTCATTGCCATTATATTTGACGGGTTGTACCAGATAAATGTAAAAAAAAAAATTAGGACTTTAACCTGTGGAGGTTTTCTAAGAAAAAATAGCATTAATTTACATTATATTTCCAGATTTTAAAAGCCATCTTAGACTTTAATTATTTAAATTTGGATTTATTATCATTAATATACCAAATGCACTCAAGTAAAGGTACTGTTTATTGCTACTAACGCCTTAGTTATAGAGTAAAATTAAACCAGATGTCCTTCAAAATATTCAAAATATGATGAATCCATTTTTGAAATAAAGCTTCATCATGAAGAATACAGAACAAATATCAGGACATAAAATAAAGTAAATACATCGCAATGTTATGTCCATTACAAAGAATGGTAATAAATATTTCAATACTGAAAAAGATACTTGTGTAATCAGTCATTGTCTGCGTTCCTTTTTTGTCGTTTAGAATTGAATGATAAAAAGTTCCCCCCAAAATTTTTTTCTTTTGATGTAACAAAGATTTAAGTGAATGGGGGTCTGAATACTTTATATAATCCTATTTGGAGGGGGGACATGATGACAAGGAACGATTGGTGAGATATACACAAGCTACGACTAGCATTTAAACAATAAATCACGTGTACACACTATCCGCAGCCTAACCTTAACCCTCTTCTCTCCACAGCTTAACCTTATCCCTCCCCTCTCCGAAGCTTAACCTTAACCATCCCCTAACCCTAATCATCTCTGTCCCTCAACCTTTCCTTAACCTTCACAACTCCGCAGCGTAACCTTAACCCTCTCCTCTTTGCAGCCTATCCTTATCCCTCCCTCTCTCCACAGCCTAACCTTAACCTTCTCCTCTCTGCAGCCTAACCTTAACCCTCCCCTAACCATCTCTGTCCCTCAACCTAACCTTAGCCCTCCCTTCTCCGTAACCTAACCTTAACCAGGAGCAGGTACCTTGTCAAAATAAGAACATTCCGCATTGAACCCAATCTGACTAATAACGATACGATGTTAAAAATGGCATTGAGACATTGTTCACGATGGGCCTGATCCACAGCTAAGAGTGAGTTAAGTGACGACAGATCTGCACCTAACTCACTTGTCTTGCCCCCGAAACCGACTCCCATTTTTAGGTATCCAATGGCACTTAAGTGTGCCACAGGGCTACCTTATCTTTTCTTAAAAAGGAAACTACGCACGTAGCTCTCCCCGCCCTCCCCACCCCCGGCTAAACTACATCCCCATATCTCCAACATGAACCATTCCATTAGGTACAAAATACTCTGCTCCTCAGTTTCCAACTGTCAGTTACTATGGTAACCGCCTTTGTTGAAGAGACAAATAGTTTTTTAAATATCAGTTAATTCATTTAAACCAGGTGAGTGACAGTTGGAAGCTCAGGAGCGGATTATTTGTACCTAATGGAATGGGTCACGTTGGAAGGTCTGCATTCCTTCCCCGCGATAAACAGATGAACATGCGACGCGTTTCGTCCCTGGATTGGAACTTTATCAAGCAACTTTATCAATCTTTTGCTACATTTATCATCAAATCCTGCTGTTTGAGCTGCAACTCCTGTATCGGTTTACTCACAGTGGTAGCTCTATTACCCACCGTTCGGGCCACTCACACATTGTCTGAGAGGCTCCCTGCGGGCTGTGAGGTGTATATCTTAATCTATGCTTCGTGCTTATTACTGGATGCATATTCCCCCATTGTGTTATTTTACATAGGTTATTTTTATCTATTCAATATTTATTTATTGTTTTTTTTATTTTTGCTGATGTTTAGACAATAAATGTGTTTTTAATTTGAACCACTTGCTTCTACTTTTACCCATTCATTATTGTCCAGCGCGGTGTTTTCTGTTTCTTGTTTTTTCTAGTATTGCACAACTAGTCACCAGCGCAGGCCAATGTTTGTTGTTGGGTTGTTATGCATTATACATGCATGTATTAATTTAATATTTGTGATAATCCATTCTCTGGTTGTGGTTTGCACGTCTAGCGCTCATCACTCAGTGTTCTGCATTCCTTCCCCCACCCACCTCCTCCCCGAGGCGCCTCCTCCTGTCTTATCTTCTATGTACGGTCTTTAAAGACCGCATGTTCTCAGTCTACGTAACTTAATGGCACATAGATTGTGTAAATGACCTACGACTCATACATAGTAGCTCATTTCTTATTTCCCTGCACTTAAGAAGCCGAAGGGGCCAGATTTACTAAGCTGCGGTTTGGAAAAGTGAAGATGTTGCCCATAGCAACCAATCAGATTCTAGCTCTCACTTTCCTATGACATACTAGAGAATGTCAGCTAAAATCAGATTGGTGGCTATGGGCAACATCTCCATCTGCTCCATCAGGAGGAATGGGGTGTTTTCCGCTCTCCCGCCTGTTGTGCGATACTGACCTCTTATAAAACTGGGAGTTGTCCAAATCAAGTTCCCCGGGCGGCCATTGTGCAGCTGTCCCGTCTATTGATACTTCTTTTATATGTGGCACAGAGACATTTATTTACAGCCTTAAAATCCCTTTGTTTACCTGTCCTGTGCTGCTGCTGTATTCATAGAGAGGTAAATAAAAACTAAAATAAAACCCTTTTTACGCTGTCAGTTAGCGGAGTTATAGTTTTGACGATATTAATGTTTAAACACCCAGGTCATGGAAATGTTTATGTGACAGACACTTCTTTCCTGTTCACACCACATGCCACGCTTACAGTTTATTGCTAAACACACTTTCTGTGTCTGGTTGTCAGTCGGGTATATTAGATCCCATGCATAGAATAAAATATTGTTTATTTGCACCTGAGCCACTACCTATACCTGTGACATAGGGCCTCATTTAATAAAGGTGATTTTTTGCTGCGCTTTGCCTTAGCTAGACATCGCTGCGATTTCTCTGCGAGTTTGTAAAAATAAGCGGCCGGATTTACTATTAGTCGCTTTTGCTTGTTTGCTTAAAAATCGACGTCGATATTGATCGATTTTGCTATGTATGCGTTGCAATGTTTTGTGTTTTTCAAAGTGTAAAGTCGTCCATGCTTTCTCCTAGTCTCGGGACTTGCAGAAACTGCCGCGAGATGACGCCACCGACCCTGTATAAGAGATTGGGCCTCTATCAAAATCCACCATTTTGTGATTTGCACAGTGGACCACCCTTGTGGAACTTTGAATCTGAGCGTTCAGCTGCCTAACACTGTGTTTTTGTCCCTCAGTTTTGAATTTTATTCAAGTAAGTTTGTTTTCTTGAACACCGCACATGTTCTAATATGAGAGTTTAGTATGAACGTCAATTAGGATATGTGTTTTTTATAGTCTATCATTCATCTTTATCTTGGCTTGTAGTATCCCAATGTAACATAGATCTTTAAATATGGGCAGGTGAGCTTAACCCAATATAGCTTTACTGTGAACTAAACCTCCTTTTTATTTATGTGCTGACACATAGTGTTATTTAATGTATGTTTGGAGCGCCGGACCTCTCTTGTTCCTTGTGTTTACATTGTGGTCACTTTGGTCCTTGGCTGCACCCCTATATTTATATATACACTTGCACATATTTAATTTGTTGGATAGAAGCGCGGCCATTTCTTTTGCTACTGTTTAGTTTCATTTGGGAGTCTGACCACTCCCCAAACATGGCCGCTGCAGGCTATTCAAATGCAGGTAGTGTCTTAACAGAGACCTCCTGTGTACACATATAGCAAATGGATAGGGACTCACCTACAGGAGGTGCCTTGACGCTGGGAAGGTGAAATAACCCAATATAGCTATATTATAACACATAGTGTTATATAATGTATGTTTGGAGCGCCGGAACTTTTTGTTCCATGCTTTTATATGTGTCCTCTCCTGTCCCATTGTTTGATATTTAGCTGCATTTTTTTGTGAAGGTTCCCAATAACTTGTGAAAATAATGTTTATTAATCATAT
This sequence comes from Limnodynastes dumerilii, assembly GCA_011038615.1. Taxonomy (NCBI): domain Eukaryota; kingdom Metazoa; phylum Chordata; class Amphibia; order Anura; family Limnodynastidae; genus Limnodynastes; species Limnodynastes dumerilii. The sequence goes on along the minus strand of WWET01004638.1, from coordinate 91,928 downwards.
ATTGTACATTTGTCACAATAGTAAAGTAAAATTACAGGCTTAAAATATGTATTATTTCAAACTTTATTAATGTCCTTCTCTATGTTTGTACATTTCCCTAGATTTATCATGTCCAAAAGATAGTGGTGAGGTGCAGGATCCGGCTACAAAAAATAAATGAAAGCGGGCGTAAAGTGCGGTTTAATTTTGCGGAGAATTGTGCGTTGGAGGATGGCATCATGCCAGTGTACCATGAAATCCTCGGCTTGCAGGCCGCCACGACATCCTATGGCCGGAAGAGGCAGCTGTGGGCAAATATTGTCACCTCGGTCAATGCAGTTGGGCAATTTAAGCGCACAGAGACCACATGCCGCAAGCGCTTTTCTGATATCACGCGCAAGCTTCGGGATAAGTTGAAAGCTGAAAACAAAGAGGCAAATCGAACTGGTGGTGTGCACCCAAAAAGTTGAATTATTCTTCTTATGAAGAAAAAATGAGGCACATTTTCTCTGTCGAAGCCCTGGAGGGTGTGAATGTCCTTGATAGAGAGAAACAGTAGAGGACCAGTGTAACTGACGTCATCTCTTATATAAAACACTGCCCCCTAGCGACCAAATGGTCATTAGGAG
>WWET01004638.1:45177-64559 GCA_011038615.1 Limnodynastes dumerilii | reverse complement strand
GATTCACAACACCGGACGTATTGCATTTACGTTCGGTGTTTCCCAATATTTTATACTGCGCATGCGTAATATCTTTTTTACGTAATCCACGTAACTTTTAGTTAAATAGATTGCTGAAAAGACCGCATATATGCCATCTATGTAATGAATAGTTACGTAGATTACGTAAAAAGGATACCACGCATGCGCAGTGTCAAATGTCGGGAAACACCAGACGCATATGCAATATGTCCGGTGTTGTGAATCCGGGCCATAATTGTTTATTTTATTTTACTTTACTTGTGGGGTTTCTAGCCTTCTTGGCTAGAGTCATGATGCAAGTTGGGGGGATTGTGCACCAGTACCTGGGTTCCATTGGTCAATACTTGCACACATCATGACTAATCTCTTGTAACTTGTAACTAGGAAGTGTGATGAATAAACTGAATACGCTTATTCCAGAATTTCACAATCTTTCTGCAGTTACAGATATTGCAATAGAAGAAGAATTATGCTGATTACCTTAAAGGTATTGTCCCAAATCTGATATCAATCTGTACCATTTGATTTATTTGGTTATGAGCCATATACATTTTATTGTTTATTTAATGGAAAAATAAAATTTGAGCTTAGAATAAACACTTCCAAACATAGAAGAGAAAAAGGGTAGAATTCCAAATTTACACCCACACTCTCTCTCAATGGTTTTGCCACCCCCTTTACCTCCAAAACCAACCCTCTCTTCTGACATCTTCCGCTCATCCTTTAAATATGCTCTGGTCTCGCTCATCCTTTAGAAACCTAACCCACCATCCTGTCCAACTACCGATCCATCGTCTTCCTCCCGGATGCATTGTCTACAATGTCACCAAGTACCTGACAACTCCCTCCTTGACCTTCTTCAATCTGACTTGCGCCCACTCAACAACCATTACAAAAATGACCAACAACCTTTTTTCCAACAAATTCAAAGGCTCTCTACTCATCCTCCTGGACCTATCCACTGCCATTGACCACCATCTCCTGTTGAACACCTTTGCTCCTTTGGCCTCTCTCACTCTATCCCAGCTTAGATCACTTACTTTCTTTACAGCTGCTCCTTTCTGTTTCTACCCCAGGTTCCTCTTCCACCCTCACCGCTTCCTATTAGAGTCCCTCAGGTCACCGTCCTTGGCCCCCTGTTCTTCCCTTTATAACTTTCATGTTACTGCGTCTTCCAGTACCTTCTCTATGCCAAAGAGACCTAAATCTATCTCTCGTTTCCTGAACTATCCCCATCGCTCCTCTCTCAGGTGTCCTGCTGCCGCTCTACCAACTTTTCTTGATGTCCCAATGTTTCCTTAAGCTTAACATGGTCATCTGCAACACCGTCATCTCCTCTGGACTCTGGACTCCCTATCTTTCACACTCCCCCATCCGATTGTGCTCTTAATCCTCCTACTTCTACCTTTGTAATATTGCTTGAATCAGACCCTTCCTCACCGCTAATGCCACCAAACCCATTATCCACTACCTGATCATCTCCACTCACACTTTCTCTCGTCCTCTAGGGTCAGGCAATGACCACCCACCTCCCATCTGATCACCACTTCACACTCCCGCACACAAGACTTCTTCTGTGCTGCACCTCTTCCCTGGAAGGATCTTCCTCAGTCTCTCAGCTTATCTCATAGCCTGTGGATTTTCAAGTAATCCCTCAAAACACATTTTTTTTCAGAAAAGTCTTCCTTAACTTTCCCTTGTCTTTCTCTTCTTCCTAGTATGCTATAAATTCACCATTTACAATGGCCTATTTTTCTCCAATCCCTATACTTTCTCACCTTCTCTTTCCCCATGCCTGTAACACAGACTCTCTTTCCCCTTGTGTCTTTCTAAGCCCTCTTCTTTCTCCCCCATGTCTCTTTAACCCAACTCTCTCACTGTGTGCCTTTCTACCCTACTCTTTCCAACCACCCAATACCCCCTCCCCCATTACTAATTACTTTATTTTGCTGACTCTTCTGCGGCCGGATGGTGTCTTCATTTGTCGCCTGCAGTCTTGTGATGCGGGAAGCAGCGCAATACGGATGTGAAGGTCATGTGACACATCAAGATAGAGCTGCTAGCAACAGCTGAAGACTGCAGGCAGCAGATGTAGAAACTCATTGCCTGAACCACCGCTGCTTAACTTTATCAACATCGGTGGGTCAGGCAACGCGACACCACAACTACTAGCAGGAAAATAGTGGGCCTGGTGCCTACACCCCAGATCTGCCTGTACCCCTAAAAGCCCTGCAATACCCTTGTTATGGTCCTGTAAATTTCCACCTGTTTTGCTCTTATCTATCTTAACTCTAAATCAGACCTGTCCTACCTGTGGGCCCAACAGGTGCTGTGAAACTATTACTCCCAGCAGGCTTTGTCAGGTATCAGCTATGCCTATGTCTATGCTGGGAGTTGTAGTTTCACAACACCTGTTTTACACATCTCTTATTTCAGACCTTCGAACATTACCCATTCCATTAGGTCAGGGTTGCCGACTCTCCCGGAATATCCGGGAGACTCACGAAATTTGGGCAGTTATCCCGGGAGAGCCTGCAAATCTCCCGACCAGCCAGCAATTACTTCTGTAATTCCTTGCGTTACTAGGGATGTGCGGGGCTTGATGACATCATCAAGCCCCGTCCATCCCCTGAAATGCTAGAAAATAGGAGTGATTGACAGAGGGCGGGGCTTAATGACACAATTTGCATAAATCTAATCATTAAGCCCCACCCCTTGAAGAAATCAGTGGCTTCCCTCTAGGATCTCCCGGAGGGAAGCTCTAAAATGTCGGCAACCCTGCAGTAGGTACAAAATACGCTGCTCCTGAGCTGCCAACTATCAGTTACTATGGTAACCACCTTTGTTAAAGCAAAAAATGTTTTACAAACATCAGTTTATTAAATAAAACCAGGTGAGTGACAGTTGGAAGCTCAGAAGCGGAGTATAATGTACCTAAAGGAAGGGGTCATGTTGGAGGGTATGTTATATATCTAATTAGTTTATCCTCTATTAACCTTTCCTTTTTCTCTATTACTGTTTGATTCCCAGTGCAGCTCTCAGAGCACAACAATCAGAGGCATTGCCCAATAATTATATTTGGAATGACAAATGCCACCCTGCAAATGTAATGTGATGACAGGCTGCGTTCCAGAGGAAACACACAGGACACAGAGACACAGATATTGCCCCATCAGTTACTGCACTCAGGGGAAAGTCTCTGGCAGAGGCTGGAGGTGGAGTTTGAGCTGCTGATTGATCTTCTGTTTCCCTGCAGTTACTACTTAGAAAAGTTTTGTCTGTGAAAGGTCATTGTGCTATAAAGGGACGGCGGAATGGAAGGTAAGCCCTCCAAACCTTTATGATACTTCTGAAATGTGACCCTGAATGTCTATTTATCTGTATCCATTAATACCTGATGTTTGGTGCACATAGTGTTTGGAAACAGCTATTAGCAAACAGAATAATATATATTTACTGTGACAGAAATCCTAATTGCAGAGTAAAGGTTTAGTGGGTTATATATAACAGTAAGTAATAGGGATTTAATATTCATTTTGTGTCATTAGTCTGTGTTAATTGTACCTGTAAGCTCTGGAAGTATAATTATTATAATATTATTATTATTATTATTTTTATTTTTAATATTATAATTTTATATGATTCATGAGAATCATGAGAAACATATAGCAATGGGTATTAACAAAGGTCAATTCCACCTCTTAAATAATAATGTTTAATAACTCTATCTCACCTTTTATAGATAGAAATTTGGTATCTACCTGCAGTTAAATTGCAGAACATTTCTGTTTGTTTTAAAAAGTTCATTAATGGCTATATAATTGTTGTAAAAAAGATAATACATTTTATATTATAATACATATAGAAACAAATATGTTTTAGATTTTTTTTCCCTGAACTATTACATTGATACTTGGGGCTGTATGCAGACTACCAAACATATAACATATACGTCCGGTGTTTAGCGTTTTTTCCTACTGCGTATGCGTAGTACATTTTTTACGTTATCTTCGTATATTTTCCTTAGGTAGATTGCGTAAACGCGGTCTTTCAGACTGCATTTACGCAATCTACGTAAGGAAAAGGTACATAGATAACGTAAAAAATGTACTACGTATACGCAGTAGGAAAAAACGCTAAACACCGGACGTATATGTTATATGTTTGGTAGTCTGCATACTGCCCCCAGTTGCCTTTAATTGCACCAAATATTTAATGATAATTTTTACAAATTTTAATCTGTGGATGAATCAAATTTAAAAGATGAGATATTAAAATAGTTTTCACTTATTAGTTGCCAAACAGCAGCCAAAAGCATAAGTGGAATTAAGTGAATAATGCCTCAACGCATTATTAGTAACCATGAGATAGCAGCATAAGAGAGGAATGTTTAGCAAATGAATGCACATGGCTAGTATATGGAGACCAATTCAGAATTCAAATATTTGTCATTTTGTCATTTTCATATACTTTTTTGTAATATTTAAATATTTTGCATTGTTGTCACTTTAAAAAAAATAAGTGTTAAATTCCAAACAAATAAATGGGTGAAGGAAATTCTTTGTAGGTCAATATGTCTTCAGTCCCCTACAATGTCAATGAGGACTGCAGCAAGCATCTGGCAGCATAGGACTATAGCACAGTGGTAGAGCAGAACAGAACAAGGTTCGAATCCCAAATAAGCCAGGTAGCTATCCCCAATCAGCCCATCCAACAGATGGAAACAGTCACCTGACTGGTCAATGCTTTTCCCAAAACCAAAGAACTAGGAATAGGTTCATGGTATACAATTTGTAAAGAATTGAGGTATGGGTTATAGCGCAGTGGTAGAGCAGCCAACTGCAGAGCAAAAAAGTCCCTGTTTCAAATCCCAAATGAGCAACCCAGCCCTTTCATGAGCTAGTAGCAGAGCCATCTGGTTGGTCAATGTTTTCCCCAACACAAAGGAGCTAGGAATAGATTCATGGTATACAATTTGTAATGAATGAAATATTTGTGTGGGTCATAGGCCCGGATTCACCCCCCCGGACATGTTTCACATATGTCCATAAATTATCGTTTCGTTACATAGATTGTGTATATGGGAGGGATATAGCGTAGTGGTAGATCACCCAAATGAGGAACAAGTTCCTTTTTTTAAGTCCCAATTGAGCCAGCTATTCTTTAGCCATCCCCAACTAGCCAGAAGTTTTTTGCAAAACCAAGGAGGTAGGAATAGGTTTATAGTATACATTTGTAATGAATTGAGATATGGGTGTGGTTCATAAGATCTAAATCTGCTTTTCTACTCTGGTGAGGGATATAGCGCAGTGGTTGAGCACCCAACTGAAGATAAAGAGGTAACAGGAAAATGCACCAAGGAGGAGGAAACTCTTTTTGTAGGGGGGGGGGAACATTTTTTTTTTACCTTGGGATCTGGAGAAAGATGGTCTTACTTATAATGAAGAAGACTGGTGCCTCAGCTCCCAGTGAGGTGGACACAAGGTCCAATTCTGCTGGCATGGTGATTGGAGAATGTCACCTCAACTGCCCTGCAAGCTACCTCGGGGAGCAGATCAGTGGAATTTTCCAATGGGTTACTATCACACTGTTATTTATCACCTCTCATCTCTAATACTATTATATTATTATTATATTATTACATATATACTGACCAGCGTTACAATTACACTGTTATTTAGACTTGGGCTAGGAAACGTCCCATCTCAACTCTAATACTGTTTACAACTGATAACTTTTGCCTCCCCTGCAATTCATCAGAATTTTGCCCAGGTGTAACTTTCCACTTGTTTTCCTCTTATTTTCAAATTCTGGATTCTGTTCTTTGTACTCTTCATTAAGTACTGAATTATTCACAATGATAGGACCACTTCCATTGAATCACCCAATAATAAAATGGATAGAATTTATTAATATCATTTAAAATATCTATTTATTGCATAAAAGAGAGGATATGGCTCTTGAGGACTTGTGTATTAATACTTTACACAGTTACTACAGTAACAATATATTCCTACCTTGTCCCAGGAGATCACACTCACTCTTTGTTTCCAATGTCGCTCAGACTAATAGAACTACTTAGTATCAGTTAGAATATCATTAGTAAGGTGATGGGTGGAGAGTTTCAAGCAAAACAAGAAAATGAAGTAACATGACGAGGCCAAATTAGTAATATCAGTTTATAAATAGTAACCTTAAATCTTATGATTTCGGTAGGAGTGAGTCGCTGGGCGTGGAACAATCCCAGAGGAAAACAGGAAGAATAATGTGTATTTAATCAATGAAAGTGACTTCTATCTGTGATAACGTCAGCATGAAGTAATAATCCAGCAAATCCTCCAACATGATCTATTCCATTAGGAACAAAATACTCTGCTCCTGAGCTTCCAACTGTCAGTTACTATGGTAACCACCTTTGTTGAAAAGGTTTTTCAAAATTCTGTTAATTCATTGAAACCAGGTGAGTGACAGGTGGAAGCTAAGGAGCGGAGTATTGTGTGGAAAGGGTCATGTTGAAGAGTCTAAACCAGTATGACAAGGTATAAGAAACACAGAGTGCCCTGGGCTCTGGGGGTGGAAGGTAATAGAAAGGGCATAATTAGACTGACATGGACCTCATAGAAAGGATTCATGGACTAAAAAAGGGGTGGAGTTTATAGGAAAAAAGGCAGAATTTTGAGTAATTATGTCCATTTTGTGAGTGCCACTTGGGTGGAAATGGGGGGAGTTTAGGCAGTACTGGGGTTCTAAATGTTAGTTAGTTGTCTTGGAATGGACCCCCCCATCTGGTGTGCGCACAGTGCCGCTGATCTCTCTGTGCATATGCACAAAGCTTAGCGCTGTTCTCTGTAGTCTGCGGCTCCCCTCATCCACTCCCCCTGCTGGAAAACAAAGCTGTCAGCAGCTGGCAATGTATTTAGAAGCAGCCCTCAGTGCTCTTATCTAGCCGCTGCCGGTTGAAGTGTCCTCCGTGCGTGCAAGGCGGGTTTGCAAATTGGATCCTGATTTTTGATTTGTATGCACGCGGATCAGACGTTATCAGATGCACAGCGATCCATAATCGCAGAGCCGCTCCACTCACCACTCCCAGAGAGCATCATAGCCAAAGTCACCAATACAGACATACAGAGAGTATCCTAGAAGCCATCACCCAATATACACAGTAACCATCACCCAATACAGAGAGCATCCTAGCAACATCCACTCAATACAGAGAGCATCCTAGCAACCATCACCCAATACTGAGAGCATCCTAGCAACCATCACCCAATACAGAGAGCATCCTAGCAACCATCACCCAATACAGAGAGCATCCTAGCAACCATCATCCAATACAGAGAGCATCCTAAGAACCATCACCCAATACTGAGAGCAACCTAGCAACCATCACCCAATACAGAGAGCATCCTAGCAACCATCACCCAATACAGAGAGCATCCTAGGAACCATCACCCAATACAGAGAGCATCCTAGCAACATCCACTCAATACAGAGAGCATCCTAGCAACCATCACCCAATACTGAGAGCATCCTAGCAACCATCACCCAATACAGAGAGAATCCTAGCAACATTCACTCAATACAGAGAGCATCCTAGCAACCATCACCCAATACAGAGAGCATCCTAGCAACAGCATCCTAGCAACCATCACCCAATACAGAGAGCATCCTAGCAACCATCACCCAATACAGAGAGAATCCAATCAGCCATGACTAAATACAGAGAGCATCCTGGACACCACTACACAATACAGAGAGCATTTTGGTGACCGCCACGTAATACAGAGATCATTTCTTCCAACTAATCATCCAGCCAGCAGTCACACAAGGCGTTATATACCCTCACCCTACACCCACACACAACATGTAGGGTGAAAAAAACTTAAAGAAAAAGAAATAACTAAGGTATGTCCAAATCACTCACATCCAAACCTCTATGGTCCTGATACCGAGCTACGCTCTGGATCGTTGTCACGCCGGTCATATATGTAAGATCGTCTGTTTAGCCGATCTACGCATGCGCCCGGCAGATGTTTCTGAGAGAAAGCGGCCCTGACACTAATTTTGGATCATGCTTCTGTAACTGTAGCGTAGTTATGGTGGAAGGGGCGGGGAGCACCGTAACTATGCTACAGTTACGGAAGGTAGGCGGGGGAAGGCATGTAAATTAGGGGGCAAGGTTACAGAACTTATGCTCCGGTCCCGGCGTAATTACGCCGGCTGAAGTTAGGGTAGCTAGGGTAGTGTGTAATTACGCCGGCCACAGGGGGGGGTGTCAAGGGGCATGCATAAGAGCTACGCTGGCCGTAATTACCAACAGCGTCACAGCGTACCTCTAGATCAGGCCCAATGTCACTAAACTGGTCAGATCTTTAAGTTTAGCAAAATGAACCACCTGCCTTCCAACAGGACCCATTCCATTAGGTACAAAATGCTCCACTCCAGAGCTTCTAACAATCAGTTACTATGGTAACCACCTGGGTTAAAGAGTAAAATGCTTATCAAACATCTGTTAATTCATTAAAGGCAGGAGAGTGACAGTTGGAAGCTGAGAAGCGGAGTTTTGTGGACCTGTTGGAAGGGGACATGTTGGAGGGTCTGAAACTGGTCCTATGGATCATTACTGGTGTGGCTGGTTAATGGCAGGACAGACACAGTAATGTGGCTTTCTCATCGTCTTGGGTGACAGTGCAGAATACACAAATTTTGTTCTAAATGAGCCGGGAATCATTCTGATGGGAAGAGATTTCTCTGCGGATTCTCTGTTCCAAGAATCCTCAAATCCCCTGATCCCTCTTCATTTGGGTTTCTTCCCATGTTCCAGAAACACACTCTTAATAATGACATTAATAATACACAGTCTCTGTATAGTGCTATGTAACATGGTTGTGCTAAAATGGTTAAAATACATTTAGTTGCTTTATTTTCCTTTCCAATAACCCTGAGCCAATACACCCAACATTATAATGTGTTCTATCTGAGGAGATATATGCAGGAAACACACACACTCACACATATAAACACAATCACTCACACACACACACACACACTTACTCACACTCACACACTCACATGCTCAACTGATGCGTTTCAAGCTATTCAAAGCTCTTTTCCAAAGTGGTTTAAAAATAGCTGTGAACGGCTCGAAACGCGTCACAACATCCATCTGTTAACATACCTCTCTCTACAGGCTGCCTGCCATTCTAACGTCAATTAGTATTGCTAGAGGGGCGCCTTTAGATTATATTTATATTTATATTAGTGTAGATAGAGCGCTAGATTTCTTAGCTGCTGTCAGTGTCACTGTGTGCATTGAAGAAGATTACAGCTGTTGTCCAGACCTTGGGGTAGTCCAGAACTACATCTGTCTCCCATAGACGGCCGTAATTCAATGAACAATAGCTGCTGTGCATGCGTAGTAGCTATTGTACGTAATCTGCGTATCGTTTCGATACGTAGATTGCGTATATGCTGTCTAAAAGACCGCATATACGCAATCTACGTATTGAAACAATACGCAGATTACGTATAATAGCTACTACGCATGCGCAGTAGCTATTGTTCATTGAATTACGGCCGTCTATGGAAGACGGACGTAGTTCTGGATCCGGCCCAAAGTTACTGGTGGGAAGGAGCTTACTGTAGGGCCCCATTCTGCCCTTTGGGCCTATGGACCTTGCTGTATGTTACCCTATTGTTGCTGGTTGCAGTTCTAGCTTCAGGGCCCCAAATATGTAGGTCTGCCACTGATTAACAGTAGTTCATGGGGTTGGCATAGGAGATGGCATGTTTCTGTGTGAATACTAAGTAAGGGTGGTGAAATGTTTGGTGAATATTTGTTATCAATGCATGAGAGCTAACGCACAATAGATTCACAAACTTACTTGTGATGAAAGTCACAACTGGAGCTCTGCGACACTGAAGACACTCACAATTGTTAAGTGCATTCTTATTAGCTCTCAAATTTCAGCCACAGCTCACAGATAAATACATTCAGCAAATATAAAACCACCAGAACCAGTTGATGCTGTGCCCAGATAGATGGAGGCACCAGACGGGTTCTGAGATGCTTATTTAGAGTAGACATGATGGGGGGACGGATGGTGGTGGAGGCATAGAAAAGAAAAGGACATCAGGACCATGATCCCGAGAGCTTATGGTCTAAGGACCTGATCCTGACCTCTGGCCATTTTCTGTATGCACAGAGGTCTGTAAGAGAGGAGAGTGAAGTTCCGTATCCCTTGTGCTCAGTTAAAGCCTTCTCAAAATCAGGAAAAATTCTGCCATACTGGGGAAAGTTGAATCGGGCTTCATAAATCATTAAACCTTTATTTAGTTACCAGTCAGCAGCTATTGACTTTCTTTAGAGATCAGACAATGGAGCTGACGTCATTCAATGTCCTATAGAAAGAGTGTATTAATTGAATCGGTGAAGTCAGCTCCATTGTCTGAGCCAGCAGCTGCTAATTGGTAAATAAACAAAGTTTTAATGATTTTTATTTGACTGCAATCTAGTTTTCCTACCATTTCACGAAATGAAAACTGTATCTTAGCTCCACTGTATTTGGCCTCGTAGTTGCTTTGACCTTTGCTGCTTGCGCCCATACAGTACTCAGCGTAATTGGATACAATCCGCTGTGTGCACTTTTTCGATCAGACATAGCCCGCGTGACTTTACTACGGCAGGCTGTACTCATATTTACGCTCAGATCTGGATCGGGCCCATAATGGTGAACAGAGGGGTAAGCAGTTGTGTGGGGATAGTTAAGAGAGTTGGATATTAATGTGAGATTTGAAAATCTATTTGAAGCTTTGGAGAGAGATAAAGAGTATGACGGGGTGAGGGAGAGAGTTCCAGTGGTGAGGACTCAGAGCAGCTCAGGAGAAGTCCTAAAAGCAAAAAAAAAAAAGAAATAGTAATAATTTGAGGAAAGAGGAGGACACACAGGGATGACATAGAGGGGTAAGTCATTGTGTGGGGAAAATTAAGAGAGTTGAATAATGATGGGGGGAGGAGTTTGAAAGCCTGTTTAAAGCTTTGGAGAGAGATAGCATATAAGAGATCCTAGAGGAAGGAGAAACAGGGTCTCTGTGCAAATGGAAAGACAGTTCCCTATAAAGAAGGGTCTTGTGAGTTGGTGGGAGTCATTCTCCATTCCTGAGGGGGAACTAAAAGCAAAAGGTGGAGGGTGAAAGACAACTAAAATGTTTGTGCTATGAACTTTCTACTGTCCAGTGTATAGTACAAGAGTGCAAGAGTCAAATAAAATGGTGCATGGCCTGTGTCTTAAAACATACCACAAGACTAGAGGAAGTAACATGTATAGCTTGGAACAGAGAAGGGACAGGGGGATATGATAGCAGCTTTCACATATATCAAGGGTTGTGACCGGCTAGAGGAGGGGGCATTAGTCAGAGGAAGAGGTGTAATAGAACACGAGGACATAAATATAAACTGGAGGGTGGTAGATTCAGAGGAAATGTGCGGATAATGACATCACTGAAAGGGTGATAGATAAGTGGAATATTCTCCCATCTGAGGGGGTAGAGGTAACATAGCAGAACAGTGTAAACATGCTTGGGATAAATATAAGGATATCCTAAATCGCAAACTAAATTGAGGGTAAATAGGGTCTAGGGTCAGTATAGTTTTAAATAGACAACTGGGCAGACTGGATGGGCCATGTGGCTCTTATCTGCCGTCACTTTCTATGTTTCTATGTAATCAAAAGCTGCATGATATGCCAGGCAATGAAGGGTTGGGTGGGCCCAGCTCAGACAGACATGGGACCCCAGCCCTCTAGATATGTCAGATATGTAGGACTCTTTTTAGTTATAGGATGTAATTATGTGACACATTAATCTATAAATAGCCAGCAACTTTCCCACCATTTAGCTGTCATTATTCTTGGGACTCGTTGCTTCTTTCTTTGCAGATAATCTTCTCCAGTTGCTTGAAGAATCTTGTCCGGTTGCTTGAAGAAGATGACCCGATCCTTCCTTCTGCTCTTCGGCCTCTTCTGGCATTTGCCCTGTCGACAGGCTCCATCCTCTTCTTCGGGGCCGCTACTAATGACCATTCGGTCAATAGAGGGTACTCTTTTCTAGAAAATATTACGTCATTTACATTAGGGGGCTCTAGTGTTTATGACATCATAATTTCTATAAAAGGAATTTGTGTCCGAATTCTAGTGTCTGAATTGTCTTTAGTGGTGGCGCTGAAGAAGAGGAAGGAGCCTGTCGATGGGGCAAATGCCAGAAGAGGCCGAAGAGCAGAAGGAAGGACCGAACAATCAACTTCAAGCAACCGGGCAAGATTCTTCAAGCAACTGGAGAAGATCAACTGCAAAGAAAGAAGAAACTACAAGCAACGAGTCCCAAGAATGATGACAGCTAAACGTTGAGTGTGAAATCATTTTATTTACTTTATTCAACACACATTAGTTTAAAAGACTTTTAGTACAAAACAGTGTGGCCACCTGGGGTAATTTTACAGAGTAGGGGGCAATATAATGCTTTGTAAATGTTTATTTTAGGCACACATGTATGTAAATGCGATTGCATTGTGAAAAGAGAAAAACACGTCAAATATATTGACGTGTTTTTCAGGTACAGTGTGGGGCGCTTTTATTGAAAGCGCGCCATTCACAAGGGGCTTTGTTTTTTAGCGATTTGCCGAAATACTAAAGGCGATTTAGTGAAATCGCCTTTAGTGAATACAGCGAATTGTATTTTTTAAATGGCAAACATCTGGACGATTTTTAACCAGCGATGTTTGCCTGGTCGATTTTGCAAAAGGCTAAAGTCCCGGGACTTTGTCTTTAGTGAATACAGCAATGGCATAATCGCCAGCAAAGTCCCGGGACTTTTTTTTACAAAATCGACTTTTGTAAATATACCCCTCAGAGTTAACACTGGACTAGATTCAGAGATTGAAATTAAGAGGAAAACAGGTGGAAAGTTACACCTGGGCAAAGCCATGTTAAATTTCAGGGGAGTCAAATTAATTCTATTCTTTGCACGCAGTAGGAATACTTTTCATTTGCTTATTGCACAGAGATATTCACCAGCTGTACTTTTACACTGTTAAGCTGGACACACACTGGAGGGTTATCAGAAAGTTATGATGCAGATCACACGAGGATCATCAGAGATTTCTGACATCTTACCAGTGTCTCACAATGCTGCACAATTGCCTGAAACTGCATGCCATCGTAGGATCGGATATTTAATTTTTATTATCAGCGATGTCCTAATGATTGGAGAAAACCTCAGTGCTTAGTGACATTCCATATTCACTGCAATGATTCCCATTCATATTTCTGCATAGCGCCACCTTGTGGGCGAGCATATCATTGCAGCAAAGGTTTATTTAAACAGTTTGTAAAACAATCCACAGCAAACTAGAGAGCAGTGTGTACGGGGGCATCATTAGGCAGGACAGGGCTTTAAATTGTTATTGCTGTTTGACAAGATGTTGGATCCTTTGTTATAGCTTGTAACATTTGTGCAACAATTCCGTACCCTCCAACATGACCCATTCCATTAGGAACAAAATACTCTGCTCCTCAGTTTCCAACTGTCAGTTACTATGGTAACCACCTGTATAGAAGAGGCAAATAATTTTTTGGGGAATATCAGTTAATTCATTTAGACCAGGTGAGTGACAGTTGGAAGCTCAGGAGCAGATTAAATTGTACCTAATGGGTCATGTTGGAGGGTCTGCAATCCTATTGGGGTGCTGCTACAGATGTCTCTGTATTGATTTAGAGTAGCAGTTTGCAACCTTTTTTTTATGGTGAAGTACAACTTTATATATCATATAGACACATACTTATGACCCATATACATATTTTCAGGGTTTTTGTTGCTGTTGTTTACATATTTTTGCAGTGATTTTAAGGTGCATTTTCTTCTTATGCTATTTAGCCCTCAAGAAATGTTATTAATTATATCCTCATCCATTTGGTATTGTACCTCCTTACAATCTAGGCCAATGACCCTAAGAGGTGTGAGGCTCCGGTCCGAATGGCCGATTTTCTAACATTTCTCCCCAGCTAGTTGTGAACTGGCTGGGATTTCGATTGCTATGCCTCGATGAGACATAGCAATCGATCGACGGAGCTTCGAAAGCTCTGTTCGGCTATATGGTAAGGAAAAATAGTCCCTTCCCTAATTCTAACCCTAACCCTAACCCTCCTTTCCTGGCAGCCTGACCCTAACCCACCCTCCCCTGCAGCCTGACCGTAACCCTCCATCTACCGCAGCCTGACCCTTCCCTTTTCTACAGCCTGACCCTAACATTCCCTACCCTGCAGCCTGACCCTAACCTTAAGCCGCACAGATAGTTTACTCACCTGTTCCTGGTCCAGCGATAGCAGCGACGTAGGTGCGGTGGAGGGATATCGCAGACGGCGGAAGAATACGGTAATTGCAAAAGTGAATAGGTAAAGAATGCCGAACGGCACACTCACCCATTAACTAAAAAACAGTAGGAAGTGGTAAGTATTCAAAAATGAACTTTTGGAAGTCCCATTTTTGGTAATTACACTCTCGGACCGGAGAGTGTAACTGGCCCTAAGTACCCCCTGACAGTGGTTCAAGTACCACCAGTAATACTAATACCATTGTTTGAGACCCCATAATTTAGGAAACTGTGGCCCTTCTGAAGGTTAGCGGGTCTCCTATCTCTGTGTAAGAGCCTATGCATGTTGTATCTTTTAATAGTTATACATTTACTATCATAACAATGTTTTATAGGCTTGTAACTGGCATTGCTTTGTCCCATCTGGTGTTTCAACAGATTTCTCCTGCGCCAACTGATCTGTTCGGGTTTGTCAATCCCATAAAGAGGATGGAAAGTAACAACCGCCCACAGCAACTGCTCTGTATTATAAAGTGATAGAAAGGTTAGTTACTGGGTATGCAGATTGTGGCTACTTTGTGGTTAAAAATTAACTAGAAATAAACACTAAAAGATAATTAAATGAACCCTTTAAAAATCATTGTAAGGTTTATCTGTATGAAAACATGTAGACTTACTCGATTGTACGTGTTTATGTTTAGATGGGAATTATAGAGGCCTTCTACTTCCTCCATGAAAAATATAAAAAAAACAAAAAAGTGATGAAAAGTTATATTAAAAAAAACAAAAAAAAACCAGGAAAGTTTTTTAAATACATTTTTAAAAACTGTTTCTATATGTGATCAGATTTCAAGAAAACAATTTGGATAGATCCACTACAAGGCCACACTAGCCAATATGTCGATCGCTTTGTGACTCCTCCCACTTGCAGGGATTCTCTTATCATGGTCAAAAGCCACCTTAAGTTGGGAACACAGAGAGAGGGAGTGTCTATGCTATCACCTGACTAAGAGGGAAACACCCACTTATGTTCTTAGCCCCTCCCCTCTGTATGCAAAACAGCCAATTCGCACAAAAATTAGGAGTTAATGAACCCTGGGTCCAGACAGGGGGATATTTTGATACTCATCAATTTTGGTCATACAAAATTCTAGACATATTTTAAATATATTGGCCCTGATTCTGAGTTCTTTCTTTCTTTCTTTCTCTATTTTTTTTTCTTTACCTAATTTGGAAATCTAAACTTTGGTAGAGACTTAAGATCGGATCCAGATTCGCCGTTTACAAACGTTTTCTGCTTCGTGCAAACAGAAAATGACAGCAAATGGGAGTGACTACCTATGACAGTGGTTCCCAACCTTTCTCAGTTCAAGGCACCCTTAGGGTCTCCATATTTTTTTCAAGGCACCCTTAAGACAAAATAATTACCAAGCAGTCAAAGAATTTGACTCAAAATAGCATAATAACTATTTAGGTAAAGACAGAAATACTTCTTAAAATACACAGGGGTAGGCTGTTCTGGAACACAGGGGTAGGCTGTTCTGGAACACAGGGGTAGGCTGTTCTGGAACACAGGGGTAGGCTGTTCTGGAACACAGGGGTAGGCTGTTCTGGAACACAGGGGTAGGCTGTTCTGGAACACAGGGGTAGGCTGTTCTGGAACACAGGGGTAGGCTGTTCTGGAACACAGGGGTAGGCTGTTCTGGAACACAGGGGTAGGCTGTTCTGGAACACAGGGGTAGGCTGTTCTGGAACACAGGGGTAGGCTGTTCTGGAACACAGGGGTAGGCTGTTCTGGAACACAGGGGTAGGCTGTTCTGGAACACAGGGGTAGGCTGTTCTGGAACACAGGGGTAGGCTGTTCTGGAACACAGGGGTAGGCTGTTCTGGAACACAGGGGTAGGCTGTTCTGGAACACAGGGGTAGGCTGTTCTGGAACACAGGGGTAGGCTGTTCTGGAACACAGGGGTAGGCTGTTCTGGAACACAGGGGTAGGCTGTTCTGGAACACAGGGGTAGGCTGTTCTGGAACACAGGGGTAGGCTGTTCTGGAACACAGGGGTAGGCTGTTCTGGAACACAGGGGTAGGCTGTTCTGGAACACAGGGGTAGGCTGTTCTGGAACACAGGGGTAGGATGTTCTGGAACACAGGGGTAGGCTGTTCTAGAGCAGGTTTTCCAAAAAGCAAAATAAAATATATCTGATAAAAAATAAATAAAAACACCCCCCTCTATTCACTTCATCATCTCAACCTCCACATTCACTTTGTCATCACCCTCTCCCAATTCATCATCTCCCCATTCTCTTCATCTTCCCCATTCTCTTTATCATTTCTCTATCCCCTTCTTCACCCCCCCTCCTCTTCATAATCTCCCCCTCCCCATTTATCTCCATATTCTCTTTATCATTTCTCCATCCCTTTCATTATTTCCCCCTCCTCGTTCTTTTCATTATCTCCCCCTCCCCATTCATTACCATACCATTATCATCGTCTCCCCCTCTCCGTTTATCAACTCCCAGTTTTCATTATCTCACCCTCCCCTATGTCAGTTCTCTATCTCCATCATCTCCTTCCACTCATCAGCTCCCCATCATCTCCTCCTGTGTTGTCCCTCTTCCCCATCATCTCCTCCTGTGTTTCCCCCCTCCCCATAGTCTCCTCCTGTGTTGTGTCCCTCCCCATCATCTCCTCCTGTGTTGTTCTCCTTCCCCATAATCTCATCCTGTGTTGTGCCCCTCCCCATAATCTCCTCCTGTGTTGTTCCCCTTCCCCATGATCTCCTTCTGTGCTTCCCCCCTCCCCATAATCTCCTCCTGTGTTGTCTCCCTTCCCCATGATCTCCTCCTCTGTTGTCCACCTTCCCCATCATCTCCTCCTGTGTTGTCCCCCTTCCCCATCATCTCCTCCTGTGTTGTCCCCTTTCCCCATCATCTCCTCCTTTGTTGTCTCCCTCCTCATCATCTCCTCCTGTGTTGGCCCATTATCCATGAGACCAGTGTGTAAATGTTAAAGTAGGGTCCTGGTTTTAAGAAGTCCTGTGCTGGTAAGGGTAGTCTTCTGCTCTTCCTCTCACAAGACTTGGGATAGATAGGCAATAATGGGATAGATAGGCAATGATGGGATAGATAGGCAATGAAGCAACGTCCAGAACTCGGACTACAGTGGTTGCAGAGTTCTGGGTCAAGTCCATAATCATATTTTGAAGACACATATTTTTGTGCTTATTTTAAACAGATTTAAGTGAATGTTCACTTTATAATCCATACCACACAAACACTTAAATATAATTTTAGCAGCACCCAGAGTCTTCAGAGTTTGTGAGCAATCTTTAGGTAGGGTGTTGGTTGAAATTCAAGCCCAATGGATGTTGAGTTGTTGGTTATCAATGTTGACCTCTGGGCCATGATTTCTCTTAGCTCAGGGTAAAGAAATGTAGATTTTTTTCTTTGAGTGATCAATGTGTATTGTTTTATTTACTCAAACTTATTCCCTTTCCTTTCAGGTACTTTACCCAATGGATGGTCAGGAGGATGGTAATGTGATCTACAGATGTAATTTTGAAGAAGATTTCAAATATATCCTCTTGCCCGTGTCCTACGCGATCGTCTTTGCTTTTGGTTTTATCCTCAACGTTCTTGCCCTCTACATCTTCCTATTCCGTATCCGGCCATGGAAAGTGGTCAACATATTCATGTTCAATCTGGCGCTTTCAGACTTGCTGTACGTCCTGTCTTTGCCGCTCTTGGCGTATTATTACTCAAAAGCCAATGACTGGCCGTTCTCCGAACCTCTGTGCAAGATAGTCCGCTTTCTCTTCTACACAAGTCTTTATTGCAGCATCCTCTTCTTACTGTGTATCAGTATTTACCGCTTCCTGGCCGTCTGCTACCCCATCCGGTTTCTACGTTGGGGTCAGATCCGGTACGCCAGGATAGCTGCAGTTGGTATTTGGGTCACCGTCATCATCATGCAGTCACCAATGTTCTACTTTGTTTCAACCAGTCAAAGTAACGGCAGCACCGTCTGCCACGACACATCTAAAGATCAGTTGTTTGACCAGTTTGTTGTCTACAGTACGGTCAACTTGGTCTTGCTCTTCTGCATTCCCTTCGCCATCATCCTCGTTTGTTATTGTTACATGATTTATGTACTGGTAAAGCCAACGGAATCCAGCTCCCAGGCATCAAAATCCAAGATGAAGTCCATCAAGATCATCGTGACGGTGCTGCTGGTCTTCATCATCTGCTTCTTGCCGTTTCATGTCACCAGGACCCTGTACTACTACTACCGCAAAGTAGACCTTGCGCCGTGCCCGACTTTAGACATTGTGAATGCTGCCTACAAGTCCACACGACCTTTGGCCAGCCTCAACAGCTGCATTGATCCAGTATTGTACTTTCTGGTTTGGAGGTTTCGGTTACACACCAACAGATGAGAGCATTGGTGAGAAGTCTAAACATTGTTACCTTCATTATCCTCATTATTTATTTTAATAAATAGTCACAACAACAAATTATACAAAAAATAAATTTTGTAAAAAAAACTCCTCAGGTGTTTATATGTTATTTGTAATCCTTTTAAGGTATAATAAATCATATTGTTACATATCAATTTAACTCACACTTACAGCCCTTCTTGTTCTGAATTAACTGAATTGCTATGTCCTACAAACAATATTTGTTACCATAAAGAACAGATCTGTTCTCTATCCACAGATGGATCCACAAACTCCATTGGGTCCCGGGCAACTTACTGATCTGAGTCCCCATTGCTTCTTACAAAGACAAAGCTTAGACTATGTAACCATTCTAAGGTCTTCAGGACCTAAGTAGGAGCCTAATTTACTTCATTCATGATCCATTTATGACTGACTCTATTGCATGCAACAGACTTTCATGAGGGACACTTAGTATATGAGAGGTGATGTCTCCTAGTACAAGTCTAAATAACAGTGTAATAGTAACACTGGTCAGTATCTGTGTAATATAATAATAAT
>WWET01004638.1:18677-29295 GCA_011038615.1 Limnodynastes dumerilii | reverse complement strand
TTTTTCAATAAAAATTACTGAATTAAAAAAAAAGGAAGTAGGTTGAGGAATTTGGTAATTTGTCAGAGGAGGTGAGTTTTAAGTAACTGCTTGAAAGTTTAGAGCGTACAGGATAGTGTTAATGGGCAAGGAAGGTTATTCCAGAGAGTGGGTGCAGCCCAGGAGAAGTCCTGTAACGGAATCAGAGCATTTGTTTAGTGTGAAGGAGAGCTGTATGAATGTGATGATCTGATAGAGTAAACTGGGATATATCTTGAGTGAGTTTGGAAATGTATATGGGTGCAATCTTACTAATGGCTTTGAAGGTTAGCAAAAGGATTTTGGATTTGATTCTGTAAAATACATGTAACCAATGTAGAAGATGAGAGAGTGGAGCAGCTCTTGCAGAGCGTATTGCAAGAAAATCAGTGTAGCGTTCTTCAGTCTGAGGAGAGCATTGCGATAATCCATGCGGGAGATGATTAATGCACGAATGAGAGTATTAGTCGTGTCTTGTGTGAGATATTTGTGTATTCTGGAAATGTTTTATAGATATATGTAACAGGATTTAGAAACAGATTTTATGTATTGAACAAAAGACAGTCCAAAGTCAAGATGACCTCAAAGCATCAAGCTTTCTGAATATGGATTATTTTAATTTTGTCAACAGAAGTAGAGGTGGGTAGTTTATTTTGGCAGGTGGAAATAATATTAAAATGCCCACAATGACCAGATTAAAAAGACCACGCAAGCTATGGTAAGCACTAGATAGTGTGGACCTGATCCAGACCTATGCCCGTCGCCGCTAGGACGGCGGGCGTAAGCGTAAGATCGGCTGAAAAGCCGATCTGCGCATGTGCCGGACAGATGATGCCCGGCGTCGCTACGGCAACGCCCGATCGTGGATCGGGCGTCCGTACCAGCGCCGTAGGGACACTGGAGGGGACGTCCCCCAGCGTCCCTACGTTCAGGTTAGTGTAGGTGGGCGGGGGGAGGTAGTTTAATGAGGGTGCGGGAGGGGAGGGCGGGCTAGGCGGCCATACGCTCCTGTGCTTTCAGGTAGCCTTCAGCCGGCGTAAGGAAGGGGCCATACGCCCGCACAGGGGGAGTGTCTGGGAAAGTGAACCCCGATACGCTGTGCTTTAGTAAGCACGGCGCATCGGCGTAGGTCTGGATCAGGCCCTATGACTCCGAAAACGGTCAATAGGTGCAATAACATGTAAAAATTAATTCACTGAAGTCCCACTCAAAAGCGTTTAATCCAAGGTTGGCGACTCTTCCAAAATACCCGGGAGACTCCCGAAATTTGGGCAGTTCTCCCGGTATGCTGGGTTAAACGCTTTTGAGTGGGACTTCAATGATTGAATTAATTTTTACATGTTATTGTACCTATTAACCTAGAGCAGGGGTCGGCAACCAACGGCTCCTGAGCCGCATGCGGTTCTTTCAGCCGTCTGCTGCGGCTCCTCCTAGGGGGCTTTAGTTTACCCCGAGCCGTGGTCACATAGACTGCGGCTCACACAGACATGATGCGGCTGGCATAATAGAACGGGATATTCAGGGCTCCTACGAGAGGAGGACCAAATCTATTTAATAGAATAACACTATGAGGCTGTAGGAGCCCTGTATAGCCATTACATGCACTGTGCCGCAGAAGAAGGAGCAGAAGCCAGAGCCAGAAGATAAAGACATGTAAGGGAGCTTTCATTAAAACAAAGTTTATAGTATATAAGGGGCACAAAGGAGGCTGATACACTTATAAAGGGGGCACAAAGGAGGCTGATATTCGTATAAAGGGGGAACAAAGGAGGTTGATACATATAAAGGGGGCACAAAGGAGGCTAATACACATATAAAGGGGGTACAAATGAAGCTGATATTCATATAAAGGTGGCATAAAGGAGGCTGATACACATATAAAAGGGGCACAAAGGAGGCTGATACACATATAAAAGGGACACAAAGGAGATTGATATTCATATAAAGGGGGCACAAAGGAGGCTGATATTCATATAAAGGGGGCACAAAGGAGGCTGATATTCATATAAAGAGGGCACAAAGAAGGCTGATATTCATATAAAGGGGGCACAAAGGAGGCTGATATTCATATAAAGGGGGCCCATAGGAGGCTGATATTCATATAAAGGTGGCACAAAGGAGGCTAATACACATATAAAGGGGGCACAAAGGAGGCTGATACACATATAAGGGGGCACAAAAGAGGCTGATATTCATATAAAGGGGACACAAAGGATGCTGATACACATATAAGGGTTGCACAAAAGATTCTGATACACATATAAAGGGGGCACAAAGGAGGCTGATACACATATAAGGGGGCACAAAAGAGGCTGATATTCATATAAAGGGGACACAAAGGATGCTGATACACATATAAAGGGGGCACAAAGGAAACTAATACACATATAAAGGGGGCACAAAGGAGGCTAATACACATATAAAGGGGGCACAAAGGAGGCTGATACACATATAAAGGGGGCACAATGGAGGCTGATACACATATAAAGGGGGCACAAAGGAAACTAATACACATATAAAGGGGGCACAAAGGAGGCTAATACAAATATAAAGGAGGCACAAAGATGGCTGATATTCATATAAAGGGGGCACAAAGGAGGCTAATACACAAATAAAGGGGGCACAAAGGAGAGTAATACACACATAAAGGGGCTCAAAGGAGGCTGATACACATATGAAGGGGGCACAAAGGAGGCTAAGACACATATGAAGGGGCACAAAGGAGGCTAATAGACATATGAAGGGGGCACAAAGGAGGCTAATAGACATATGAAGGGGGCACAAAGGAGGATGATACACATATAAAGGAGACACAAAGGAGGATGATACACATATAAAGGGGGCACAAAGGAGGCTGATATTCATATACAGGAGACACAAAGGAGGCTAATACTCATATAAAGGGGGCACAAAGGAGACTAATACATATATAAAGGGGGCACAAAGGAGGCTGATACACATATAAGGGGGCACAAAAGAGGCTGATATTCATATAAAGGGGACACAAAGGATGCTGATACACATATAAGGGTTGCACAAAAGATTCTGATACACATATAAAGGGGGCACAAAGGAGGCTGATACACATATAAAAGGGGCACAAAGGAGGCTGATACACATATAAAGGGGGCACAAAGGAGGCTGATACACATATAAAGGGGGCAGAAAGGAGGCTTATATTCATATAAAGGGGGCCCATAGGAGGCTGATATTCATATAAAGGGGGCACAAAGGAGGCTGATACGCATATAAAGGGGACACAATGGAGGCTAATACACATATAAAGAGGGCACAAAGGAGGCTGATATTCATATAAAGAGGGCACAAAGGAGACTGATACACATATAAGGGGGAACAAAGGAGGCTGATACACATATAAAGGGGGCACAAAGGAGGCTGATACACATATAAAGGGGCACAAAGGAGGCTGATACACATACAAAGGGGCACAAAGGAGGCTGATACACATATAAAGGGGGCACAAAGGAGGCTGATACACATATAAAGGGGCACAAAGGAGGCTGATACACATATAAAGGGGGCACAAAGGAGGCTAATACACAAAGTGGGCACAAAAGGAGCAGGTTAATTGATTTCATAAATGCAACACACTATAGTTTTTTTTATATATCCCTTTTCTGAGTCATACTATCTAGCGCTTACCATAGGTTGTGTGGAAATATTAGCTCTGTTTGTGAAAGATTAAGGCCCATATTCAGAGTACCGAACGTATAACATATACGTCCGGTGTTTAGCGAATTTTACTACTGCGCAAGCGGTCATTTTTTAACGTAATCTACATATATTTTTCTTACGTAGATTGCAAAAGTGAGGTCTGAAAGATTAGATTACGTTAAAAAAATGACTACGCATGCGCAGTAGTAAAAATCGCTAAACACCGGACATAAATGTTATACGTCCGGTACTCTGAATACAGGCTTACGTTTGAGGTGGTGGAAGAAATCTGAAAACTAAAGTAACAGTTAAGTGGGTTAACACGGATGGTGAGAGATCAGGAGTGGATTGGTAGGTTTTGTATCATCTGCATAGAGGCTGAAATGCACATGATTTATTAGCTGACCAAGGGAAGTGGTATAGATAGAGAAGAGCCATGTGGTCCTCCAACAGATAGAGGAAGAGCAGTAAACACTGAAAGATCGTTGAGAGAGACAGGATGTAAAACAGGAACATGATATGAAAGCTTAGGAAATGCAACCTTTGTATGCGAAGAGTGTTGTCAACAATGTGAAAAGCAGCAGAGAGATCCAGGAAGAAGTGAAGTGACCTTAAATCATTGACCGCTCGGGTTAGTGCAGTTTCAGTGTATTTGTTGGGGTCAGATTTACTAAACTGTGTTAAGGGCAATGCAGGGTTAATCTATTTGGCCCGGGTATTGATTAAACTCCCTGCGTTTGGGGTGGGTCCTGGTTCATGCCACTCTCAAGATGAGACTGATTCAGAGATGCATTTACACCTTTTTTTAGGTGCAAGTGTACAGCTCGGCTAAACTATTTTTCAAAGTAAGGGGTGTTAATGGGCCTGATCCTGACCTACGCGTTCGTATTTACATACTTGCGTTTTTACGCCTTTGCGTAAGACACAAGGCCAACCCACTGTACGTAATCACACTTACGACCTTAAGAAGTCTTAAATCGACCCGTCATTACAAATGTGTAATTACTACAGTCCTAACTCAGGATTGGTCTTGTGTAAATATGCAAATATGGCTGCCTGATCCACATGAACGTTTCTAGCGTATAAATAAGTGTTTCCCTTGTCCTGTGTATGTTGTGTGATTTAACTAATTTAAGGTAATTAGTAAACTATTTGATGCTTTGACGCATGCGCATTTTTTTATAAAAAAAACAGTTACTCAAGAGGATAGCCCCAATTAATTTAAAATGTATTGCATGCAGGGAAAATACTGCATAGCTTTATGTTTATTCTATAAAGCAGAGTTGAGCTAAGAAACTTCACCTCTTCATTTTAATTCTGGTTTTACAATTTAAATCTGCCTCCCCTTGCAATTCAACATGGTATTGCTCAGGTGTACACTTGCACCTAAATAAAAATGGAAGCACAACTCTAAGTGAGACCCGATGTCTCCCGTTTCCCGACTGGTCAGTTTCAAATGTGAGGAGGGGTCTTGATGCTGCCTTGTAACTCCCCTCCTGATGACGTGCAGCCTTCTTCATTGGATTTTACCCTCCCTCCCACCCTGTATTTTAGAATTTACGTGTTTGGCGGAAAGCAGTTACGGTTATGGTTTCATTGATTGGTGCAGATGGCGGTTGAGCCTTGTTGGCCATTGAGATCATCAATGATTGGTTTTAGGCTCGTCTGGGGGAGCAGTTTGATTAGGCACCTAAATGAGGTGCAGTGCCGAGGCGGAAGGAGAGTGCGCCTGGTTTCGTTGTTTGGTTAAATTATATATAACAATTATTTGTTTAACATGCAAACTGTTTATTATTCATCTGCTTTCTTGGCCCCCATCAATGTAGCATTATAATTTGATTCAGATTGGATCCTAAATTGAGAGTAAAGAGTTTGATTATTAATTCAGTTTAATTAATTACCGTATTTCCCCATGTATAAGACGCATCTTTTTTCAAATTTGTGGTGTAAAACCTGGATGCTTCTTATACAGTGGTTGTAGCCTGTCAGGGAGCTGGGGAAATCCCTGGTGCATTCCCAGTGCCTGCAGACTCAACCGCATATTGCCGAGCAAATGAGCGGCTCTACTGAATGACGCTATAGCGTGACCTAAGGTTACATCAGCGTCTTCTGCAGAGCACGCCACGGAGGAGAGAGCCAGAGGGTGAGCGAAGGTACCGGTAAGTGTGCTGCGTCTTTTGAATGGGGATGTGAAGGGACATAAAGAGGGGCAGTAAGACTGGCTGGACACTAAAAGAGGGGGCAATAAGACTCGCTGTACACAAATAGAGGTGGCAATAAGGCTGAATGGACACAGAAGGAGGGACAATAAGGCTGGATGGACACAAAGAGGGGGCAGGAAGACTGGCTGGACACAAATAGAGGGGGCAATAAGGCTGAATGGACACAGAATGAGAGGGCAATAAGGCTGAATGGACACAGAAGGAGGGGGCCATAAGGCTGAATGGACACAGAAGGAGGGGGCCATAAGGCTGAATGGACACAGAAGGAGGGGGCAATAAGGCTGAATGGACACAGAAGGAGGGGGCAATTTAACTTTATGTAATATTTTTTTTCAAAATTTCGGGCCCCAAAATTAAGGTGTGTCTTATACATAGGATCGTCTTATACTTGGGGAAATACGGTAATACAGTGACTAACAGTGTTTAAGAAGTGTCTGTTGTTTGTGTTGTTTTTTCTTTGGGTGAAGTGGCATGGAGATGTTGCCCATAGCAACCAATCAGATTCTAGCTCTCACTTTCCTATTACATACTACAAAATGTCAGCTAGATTCTGATTGGTTGCTATGGGCACCATCTCCACTTTTCCTTTCCCACAGCTTAGAAAATATGGCCCAAAATCCTGACTGCAGAGGATCCAGAAGGTTGTGTGAGGAGAGGAAGACAGTGAGGCGAGTGTAGGCAAGTCTCTCTAACGGCTTTGAGATATAATGAAGGGTTTGGTGGCCGCAGCTCAGATTGCAATTGGACCCTGGCCCAACTTCTAGGTATGTTATGCCTCTTCTTAGTTATAGCGCTTTATTATTATATGACACACTTGCCCATAACTGAGAAGTAAACCTTCCCAAGTTCTCACATGTCAGAGGGGGGACGGTGATTGCAGACAGTGCGTTAGTAATGTGTTTACAGAAAGGGCGGGTGTCCTCAGAACACATTCATCTCGGCACCTCTATCTCACCTTGTAATGAGGATATCTCACTATGGATTAAAGACAGAGGACGCGTTCCTCTAAATCTGTGTGTGCTGGATTCACAGATCTGATTTCACCCCATTTTCTGTGAGTATGGACCAGATTGTTGGCTTCCCGATCAGGATGCATTGTGAGCCATCCCAGACAGAAGATTGTTTTGTGGCATAGAAGTGGCCGATGTAATGGAAGTGCCGCTGAAAGTGGAAGGCGCTATATAAGTCCTGGACATTGGGGAGCTTTCCATGTGAGGGGAGTGGTGAGTTTCTGAACGGACGTATGGGTAGATGTCGCAGATGTAGGCGGAGGCATGGTGGCTCAGCGAGTAGCCCTTGTGTCTCACAGCACTGAGGTCATGAGTTTTGATTCCTGGACTGGGCCTTATCTGTGTGGAGTGTGTATGTTCTTCCTGTGTCTGTGTGGGTGTCCTCCACGTGCTCCAGTTTCCTCCCACACTCGAAAAACATGCTGGTAGGTTAATTGGTTGATGATTAAATTAGCCCTAGTTTATATGTTAGGGAGCTCAGCATGTAGGGCGGGGACTGATGTGAATGTCTAATGTCCTCTGTAAAGCACTGCAGACAATTTGAGGCGCTATATAAATAATTGTTAATAATAATAATAGGCCTGATCCAGAACTACGCCTCGGAGCGAATTTACGCATGGCAGCCACGTAAAATCGCAGTTTTGTACGCACTGCGCATGCGCACCATAGAAAATACGCTCATTAACGTAGCATAATTGTGAACGTATGGGCCATTCACGTATGTGTCACGTAAATACTTACGCGTGGGCGTGCCAATTTTACGTTTCCACAAAATACGTGTGAAATACGTGAAGTAGGCGGGGGGTGGTATTTAAAGTGTACAGTATGGTGTGCTTAGCTGCGTAAATTCGTTCAGCCCATACGTACGTGTGCGTATGACTGCGGTTACGTTGGAAAAAGTTAAGGTAGGGTTTGGAAAGCGTATCTTAACAAAATACGTCCGTGCAAGGGGTGTGCCGAGGGGAGTGTAACGAATTTACGTGCACGAAAATACGCTCCGCGAATAAACGTACGGCAAACGTAGTTCTGGATCTACCCCCAATGTACAATTTTGATATCCCTCTGCATCTGATCCTTGAATGTGAGCCCTTTGCTAGTTTATAAAAGAAAAAGGTCTACCATCTATCTTATCCTTAGTCATGGCGCTTGCGGGGTGGGGGATGGGAGGACGGTTCTTGTCTTGTAATGTACAGTTATGCTCCATGTATGCAGACACAGGTTATGCACACACAGAGAAACATGTGTGTATCATGTGACCCTCGGCTACTTCCTTCCTTTGGTCTGGTCTGTCTCGTTATAGCTTTTAACACTTGTGCAAGACGCCAGCTGAGATGATGTGTCTCCTTCTTTAAAATTTATTGATTTAGAGTAAATTGTGGCCCTTTTGGAGGTTAGCAGGGCCCTGAAAAGGCATCAGGTTTCTTATCACTGCATAATAGTATAGGCATATTATATCTAGCAATAGTTATACATTTACTATTATAAAAATGTTTTATAGACTCGTTCAGTGCCGTTCTGAACTTTGAGCAGGGAAATGCATTTTGTGTAATCATTTACATCCACTCCCCAACAAACTAAAGTTAATATTTTTTGTTAGTTTTTAGCTAGTTAAATAAGCTTGTGGGTGAAAACCAGATCACCTGAAGGAAACCCAGACAGACACAGGGAGAACATATGAGGGCTGATCCAGAGTTTGGGAGCAACGACAAAACAGGTGCAAGTGTGCAGCTCGGCTAAACCATGTCACAGTGTAACGGGAGCTAATTAAATCTAATTATTTAGCATGCATATAAAATGCATAGAACTCGGATGCTGCATTGTTTTATGTTTGATCTATAACATACAATTAAACTAAAAAACTTCACCTCTCAATTCTTATTCAGTCAAAATGTGCTTCTCCATTGCAGCTCAACATGGTATTTCTCAGGTCTACACTTGTACCTAAAAAAAAGGGTGTTAGTCCTCTAGATCCTCACAATCTCCACACAGATAAGCAAGAAGAAAAAAAAATGGCCCAGATCCTGAACTAAGTTCGACAGGGTAACTACGCAAGTCATTTGCATAAGTCCCCTGTGTTGGGTCATCTGCGCAGGCAAAATGTTCCGACACGTACTAAAGTACTAAAACCCATTAAATACGATGGCTCTAGCCATGTACATGAGGGGTACTTAAAGTGGCCCTGAAAAAAAATCTGCAAGAGGCCATGGGCCAGATTTACTAAGCTGCAGGTTTGGAAAAGTGGAGATGTTGCCCATAGCAACCAATCAGATTTTAGCTGACATTCTCTAGTATGTAAAAAGTAAATGAGAGCTAGAATCTGATTGGTTGCTATAGGCAACATCTCTACTCTACCTTTTCCGCAGTTTGGTAAATATAGCTCCAAAGAACACATAAAAGGACTTTTTTTTTAAGGGACTGCTCATTCATTGACTCTTTTTATGGACACTTTTTTATTAACTCTTTTTAATTTAATTGCATCAGTATAATTAATTAATTTAATCAATTTTTGTGTATTTATAGAAAAACATCTTACTTTATCATTTTATTGGGGAATAGTAAGATAACTTAATTTATGTTTCATCAGTACAGTACTTCAGATTTTTTTTCACTTCCTGTATATTGTGTATATTTGGGAAATTATTGGTTCTCCAGATAGAAGAGTGCTGCAGTAGTGCTTTCAGCATGGATCATAGGACCAGGCTATTTGTTTTTTAGGTCCTCTTAGATAAGACCTTATCCAAGAATCGAACTCATGACCTTAGTGCGGGAGTGCTATCACTTGAGCCACTGTACTGCCTAGACCAGTAATGGCTAACCTGTGACACTCCAGGTGTTGTGAAACTACAATTCCCATCATGCTTTGTCAGGTATCAGCTATGCTTTTGCAGTTAAGGCATGCTGGGACTCGTAGTTTCAAAACACCTGGAGTGTCACAGGTTAGCCAACACTGGCCTAGAAAGATGGGCTGAAACGTCTTTACTGGCATGTCTGACGAGCTGGTCTGATCATCTTCCCCCATGATCATAAATGTATGTCATATACCTTTAGGTTTGATCAGTTCCTGAATGCACTGTTACATAAACTCATTTCATTTTCCTGCGGTTGCAGTTGCACAGAGGTGATTGCAGGTCCCCAAAATGAATGAAGCAACAACGTGCATTTATGTCCAAAAATTTACCACATTTGAGAACCCTTCAATTTTGCCAGATAAGTAATTATCGGGGGTGGGTCCCTGTGGCGAACTGCGCTATTTCGATAAGGCCGGTCAGTTCCAATTAGTTCCGTAATGGCTGGGAATTCGATTGGTTCTGTCTTGAAGAGGCAAAGCAATTGATCCCTGGAGCACAAACATGGTGCTCCGAATGTAAGTATCCCCAACCCTTTCCCTAAGCCTGACCCTAACCCTCACTTTCTATTACTTTAACCCTAACTCTCTCTTCCCACATCCTGACCCTAACCCTCCCTTCCCTGCAGCCTGACCCTTACCCTCCCTTCCCTGCAGCCTGACCCTTACCCTCCCTTTCCTGCATCCTGACCCTAACCCTCCCTTCCCTGCAGCCTGACCCTTACCCTCCCTTTCCTGCAGCCTGACCATTACCCTCCCTTCCCTGCAGCCTGACCCTTACCCTCCCTTTCCTGCATCCTGACCCTAACCCTCCCTTCCCTGCAGCCTGACCCTAACCCTCCCTTTCC
>WWET01004637.1:109981-120012 GCA_011038615.1 Limnodynastes dumerilii | reverse complement strand
ATATATACACACACGGTACACTGTGCTGAGAAGACCCCTCAATTGGAAACTATGAAATATATCATGCCTCTTACGACTGAATGGATTGGAATGCGCACCGATGAGGTAGCGTGGATTTATGTGGTTGTGCAGAATGTAAAAGCAGTGGCAATCTAGTTGGACACCACAGAATTTGGTGGAATATTTTATGTTAGAATACAGCCTCTTGGGCTATATCCAGAACTCTGCTCCTGTTGTTGTCACAATTGTTAGATCAGTGTGTGATCCAAAGTCTCATATGTGCAAGGAAAAACCACTCCCCTGTCCACCATCAGGACATTACCTTAAGACCTACCAGATAATGGGGTCAGTATGCAAATGAAGATCATACATAAAATCTGAGCTGGAAGTCTATGGATTGCGCATGTACATTCACACTTTTGGCCAGATTTACTAAGCTGCAGGTTTGGAAAAGTGGAGATGTTGCCCATAGCAACCAATCAAATTCTCTGCTCTCACTTTCCTGTTTCTTTTTAGAGAATTTTAGCTAGCATCTGATTGGTTGCTACGGTCTCCATTTTCCTGAACCCACAGCTTAGTAAATCTGGCCCTTTGTGTTCATTTCCCGCTTGCATGTTGGGAGAAACACAAATAAATGCCAAGGCTGAAATAAATGCTTTGTTATTAAGAGTTACTGTGATTTTTTTTTTGTTTAACGATTCCTCTTAATCCTATGATGTTATGAATGATGTTTTTTATTTTATGGTTATATCGGGATGGTAGCATATTATTTTGTATATGAAATTTAATACGTTGCATGCACTTTCCTAAATATAACTTTTTGAACAGAATCCTTTACTTCCTTGTTTCTTAAACTATATAATAAAGGGTTCAACATTGGTATAACAATAGTGTAGAGAACCGCAACAGCTTTGTCCATGTCAGAAGCATTTCCCGTTGAGGGTTTGAAGTAGGCAAAGATTAATGTCCCATAAAATAACAACACAACTGTAATATGAGAACCACAGGTAGAGAAAGCTTTCATTTTTCCTTCAGTAGAACGGATTTTTAATACTGCCAAAATGATAAACAAGTAGGATCCAAAGATAAAGATGAAGCAAAACACACCAAGAACAACATCTGTAATTATAAGAACTAACTCATTTGTGCTTGTATCAGAACATGAGAGTGCCAGCAGTTGTGGAATCTCACAGAAAAAATGGTTAATCCTATTGGATGCACAAAATGACAAACGAAATGTGCTTGATGTGTGATAAGTAGAACTACACAAACCAAAACCCCACACAATGGCAGACATGAAATAACATGACTTTTTGCTCATAATTGTCTTGTACCTTAGTGGATTACAAATTGCCAAGTAACGGTCAACTGACATGATAGTCAGCAAGAGAAACTCTGCGTCCATAGCAGCAGAAAATATAAACATTTGAATGGCACATCCATGAAATGTAATTATCTTACATTCAGAAAAGAAGTTTACCAACATGTTGGGGATGGTAGATGTTGTGCATAAAACATCTAAGAAGGAGAGGTTGCCAAGGAAAAAGTACATTGGAGTGTTTAGTGCTGGGTCTATGTTTGTTATGATGATTATAATAAGGTTTCCAGCCATACATATTATATACATGAGAAGAAAGATAAAAAAGAAAACAATGTCCAATTCTGGGACATTGGAAAGTCCAAGGAGAACAAATTCAGATATAACAGAACCATTGTACATTTTATTTTGCAGTAGAAACCTAAAACAAAAAAGTTAAATTCATATTACAGAAAACATTTGTAGAAATTATATTTGGTATTTACATACTTAATAAGCCAGGACCGGATTTAGACACAATAAAGTCACCTGTATGAACTTGAATAAAGTAGCAGCCATGTTGTAACAAGAATCCATTTTGTATATTGCTTCAATTGATATTAGTTTATTCAGCTTGAGAAAGGATTAGTAGCAGTTTCAGACAATGGAAACCAAGTTCCCCCCAGTTCTAAGGAGTGTTTGGGTAAGACCTTGAGATAAGGAATGTATGTTGGTTGATCCTGAGAATTATAGCCTAGGATGGGGGTTGATGTGCAGATGGTTTGCCTAGAAGATATCTGAATGTTTTATGTGTACTGTAAGTGTTTTAGGTGTCTGTGAGAAACAAGGTTCTTTGTTAGCTAAATGATAAGAGCTAAAAGTTATTATTCCAATTAACTTGTGTTATGACAACAGTTTGATATATTTTTTTTTATAATGACGGGATATTCGACATATCCTAATATGGGCCTTAGTCTTATGTTATGTGTTATCACATTTTTTAGCTGTAGTAGTTACATGTAATCAAGATAGACAATTTTGCGAATCGTAGAATACTATGTAGATTAGGTTTCCTCTAAAAGTTTAATAATTAGAATGCTATTAAAATGTAATCTTAACTGTAATAAAGTAGAACAAGTCTCTTGACTGAACAAACCTGTGTCTTTCAGTTTGTTCTCCGGTACCGTAATGATGATAACTCTATGTGACTGCTGATTAAACTTGGACCCTCGGATCTACCCGAGTGGGTAGATTCTACACGTGACTTACGTGCACTGTTTGCGGAAGTCAAGTGAATAACTGGCAGTGTGCATGCCAAATGTTCTACAACCGATCTCTATGAATACGGAACTTAGCTCCATTTGCCTGGAGATCTTTTCGACAGGGCGGTGCATCCCCTCCTCCCGCCTAAACTGTGGAAGGTGAGCGTGAGGTAACATATTAATTTTACAGTGTGGGCTGGGGTTACCAGTTATTAAGGTAGTGTTCTATGCGGACTGCAAGACCTCCGTATGTTCAGAAAACGCAAAACGAGGTCTGAATTCAGCCTCTAATGTTTATATATTTTTTTATAAACTTCCAATGTCATATGGATTTGTTGATGTACACAGCGCTACCTTCAACATAACATGACATGAAACACAACACAGAGTTACGGGTTTAAACTAATGATATATTGAGTAAAAAATTTGAGGCTTAGTATTAATTGTGTAATTGTTTGCACCAGAGTCTATCTGGGTCTTGGTCTTCACTATAGTCCTTGATGGTGGAGATAGACTGGAGCAGCTGGCACCAAGCAGGACGTGGCCCCCAGTGGTGGCCCCCGGAGTAGCAAGGAGGGTTTGGGAGTCAGACATCATGGCAGGACTGCACATAACACAAATAGACAATACAGGAGACAGGACTGGAACGGACAACCACAGAGAACAACACAGACAAGAACCAATAACAGACAATGATGGGGGGAAATCTTATCCAGGACTGAAAGCAGTCAAGGAACTGGACACAACAAAACACGACAGAACTCTGAGACTAGGATCCAGAACACAGATAACAAATTCCTGGAAAGGATTGGACAGGTACTGGGAGAACAGGGCTGGCACGGTGTGGTGAGTACACAGGAGGATAGTACAGATACCGGGTAAATTGAAATAAATACACATAAACTGGTAAAGAGAAAGACAAACAAGTGCAGGCATATTAGCATGAACACAAGGCAATAGTACAGAGCAAGAACAGCACAAGAATCCTGCTGCACTAAACCTGATTCAAATGGACAAAATGGCTATATTATACAATATCACCAGCAAGAGAGAGTTCTCCTTGCTGGGTATTTAAACACTGAACAGCCAATCAGAGCTGGAGAGCCTCCCAACTCTGGTTGGTCTGAATCCTGGCTGTTAGGCAATAACTGAGAGCTATTAATCAGGCTAGCATCTACAGTGGGTTCTGTAGGTCTTACTTTGCTAGTACATTCCAGTTTCTTGGCAACAACTAGGTAAACAGAAAGCCAGAAAGCAGTGAGGACTATATACTGACTGCTCAAGCAGCCAGGGGTTTAAATTTGATGGGGTCCACAAAGCAATAACAAGCACAGTAGTTACACAAATTCAATTGTAAACATAATGAATAGGTGGAAAGACTTGGTGAGTGTGGCCCTCCACAAAAAAGCCACCAATGAGAATCACTGTGGCACTATTGCCACACTGCCAATTTGCTATCACTTACTGTTAGCAAGGACGAAAGCAACCACTCTTGACCGCAGCAAATGACTGAAAGTAATGGTGGAAATGTGGAAGAGTGGGCAATTCCAAATGAAAAGTGGACCTCCTAAAGGAAGCAATCATCTTATGGAGTGACCATGAAAGGAAATACCTGACCCCTTCACATCCCTTCCACAATTTCTGATATCAAAAGGTAAGCTGTATATCCTGCAAATCCCCATCCTCATCTTTCAGCTAAAATAAAAAAATTCAGCCCTCATTCTTTCTTCCCAAATTCTTCCCTTTTCATCTTTTATTAGTTCCTTGTTTTTACATCAATAGTGTAGACACCAGCAATTGCCATGACTATGTTTTTTACAGAAGAGGATTTAATTATATGTATTTAAGCATCTATGTATAATACTGCCGGACATTATATTTTTAATAAAACAAAATATAACTAACTGATTTACACTTCACAGGCCACACTGTTGCAGCACAGGACCTGATACTGGATTTTTAGTACTCAGTACCAACACATGAACAGAACGAATTTGTAACCCCAATGCAGAGTTTCTCTATGTGGGCATTCTGAAGTGGTAGTAGGGGGAATGAGTACACCTTTGCAATATTCAAACAGAAACACATAGGCAAATAGGCTAGGTGGTGTAATAAAAGTTGCTAATTTTAGGCGATTGTGGTTTGATAATTGTTTAAAAGTATATGGGGTTTGTTTTCTCATTTAAATAACATTATTTTATGTGACACGCCTTTAAAAAAAAACCTGTTATGTAAAACATATATTTTTTATACTGTATTAAAAATGTCAAATCCATAACCATTTATCAATTACAGAAATAGCAAAAAAATAAATCCTAAATATGTACCACATATTAGAAATGCCTGACCAAAATGTAAATGCAGTGCTGTTTGCAAAAATCCTTAAATATAAATAGTTTATAATAAGGTAACCTTAAAATTGCCTTATTACTAGCCTGAATAAAACTTGTTCATTTACTATAAGTTAGGCTTGTGTTTAGTTTTTTTTAACTGATTATAACATGTCCACCCTGTGTCCTCTACAGCTGTGTTTAAATGTGTACAGTGAATAGAAACATTGTTTCTGATCCACACATCATTACAGAGAAACGTTCATATTCTCATCAAAATATAGTGGAATGCCCCATTTATGGTAACTTTCAGCACTCACTGTGTACAACTGTTATCAGGTTTACTGCATACATATGTTTGAGTTCACATCCATATCCTTTAAATCTGATATGTTATTTGGCAGTTCAAACCATGCATTCCGTCTGCCATTAAAATTCACCTTTCATTGTCAAATTGATTAGCTTCATTTTAAAATGAAAGCTAAGTGACAAAGGATCTTTCATCAAGCACCTCTTTAGTCCATTGATTATGAAATTAGGCATAAACATAACTGTGCAGCTGTCCCCAACAAAGAAACATTTTTATTTCTAACACAATAGCATATACATAATAAAAATGTAACATTTTATTTTACATTAAATTACCTTTGACTTAAGAAAGTAACATGCTTTAATATTTACTGTATAGTGACCTACAGATCTTTAATGGTGCGTGATTATTCATTAGATGTGTCTATTCTGTATACACATGCATGCATGAGCACACAGTAAACACATGTAAAGCCTCTTTATGACATAAAGTATTTTGAATGATTTAATAGAATATATTTTATATGTGTATGTGTTTCTCTGTGTTGAAATTTCAACATGTCACTACTATTAAATTAAGTAGCAAATGGTCCATAATGAATTTTAAAATGTAATTGGTAAATGTGGTGATAAATAATTACAAGGAAGGCTTAAATCAATATTTTAAACAAAAAAGTCTTATAATTTCTTTAACTACTTTTGATTTTTCTTGTCTTCTTTTGTCTGTGATTTATAATACTTTGTGTTACACTTCTGCATTTGCAGGTTTGCAGGTTTGCAGGTATGTTTTTTTTAAATGATATTCCTAAAATGTTGCTTTTTCACTGATCATTTTGTCTAATCAAATAATAAAATAGAGGGGCTTTTAAATATTAAATGTTTAAAACACAACACTACTTTATCTGTGTGGAGTTTGTATGTTCTCTGCACATTTTTCTAGGGATTTTTTTTTTACATACTGATATTAATTTATAAAGGATTTAATTTTGTGGTTAATTTTTTTTTCTTTTTTTTAAACATACAAACTGCTGAATTACACCTCATTATCTGCCTATAGACATTCATTTGCATGTTTCAGTCGAGTGCTCATTTTCTGTAAGACCTATCCAGAGTTACTATTGTCAGAAATCTGGATAGGTCACACACATTTTAAACAGGTCGTCTGTATATCCACAGTACTAAAACTCCGGATCACCTTATTTGGGTCAAAGTGAAGTTTGCTCATATCCAAAAATCAGTTAATGAAAGTCTGAATGTGGTTTTAATATGCTTAATCTATAAATACTGCAATAAAGTTGGCAAAACTTTAAATGCCAGAATTAACATTAAAAAACTAAATGTAGCAATAATCAACTCTGAAGATTGCCCCACCTTCAAAAGTGTTGTAATTATCATAAAGTTTAAAGTATAAAATATAACAATTTAAAGATAAAAAAGTTATTTCTTTTCTTTATCAATACAATAAAAGAAAGTATTTCAGAACTGAGTGAATGTCATACACAGTTACAAAAATGATAACAGAAAGACAGCCACAGAACACTTACCTGTGTTGAAGGTGGTAAATGACTTTGTTTCCAAAAAATCTAGAACTGTTGGTCTTCCATTTACATAGTTCATTGAGTTGAGGGAATTAGACATTTGGGGATCCATAGGTGATGTTTTTAATTCCCTATATTTTGTGTAACCTCTTGAGAAAGACATGGTAAGCAGATCACGAGAATACTATCAGGGATTAGTTAAAATTTAAGAAAAAACAAATCATTATAATAATGGTAAATATGTATTTTTATATTTAAAAAAATTAAAATACATGTAAATGTAACTGTTTATTTTTCTTTTAGATGTGCATGATTATAACAAATGTTAGTTTATTTTTTTCCCCCCACATTTTATGTAGTTTATTTTAAAATATAAATTAGGCTGGATCCAGATCTCTGCTGCTACTGCATTTGGAGCTCCCACATAAAATAGAAACAGTGTGTAAGTCAGGATAGTACATAAGGGTCCTTAATAGGGCTGATGCATTGCGGTAAGTTTGGGGATATGCTGCAGGGGAAATGCCAGGACATAGAGGCCTCCCTGCTCCACTGCACTGATCCCCAGCATTCAGACATTGAATAGACACACACATTGTATGCAAAATTCCGCACATAAGAAGCATTGGCTTCTTAGGTGTGGAACCAGTCCCATGTCTCTTAAACTCCCAGTATTCCCCAACATGTGTCTCCAGTCTCCCTGTATTCTCCAACATGTGTCTCCATCTCACAGTACTCCCATCGTGTCTCTAGCTCCCAATGTTCCCCATCATGTGTCTCCAGTTCTTAAAGTCCACCATCATGTTTTTACATCTCCCAGTATTCCTCATCATGTGTATCCAGCTCCACGCATTCCCCATCATGTGCCTCCAGCTCCCAGTATTCCTCATCATGGGCCTGATCCAGACCTACG
Source organism: Limnodynastes dumerilii (assembly GCA_011038615.1). Lineage (NCBI taxonomy): Eukaryota > Metazoa > Chordata > Amphibia > Anura > Limnodynastidae > Limnodynastes > Limnodynastes dumerilii. Next base: position 112,366 of record WWET01004637.1, on the reverse strand, counting down.
AAGATGCGCTGTGCTTAGTAAAGCACAGCGTATCGGCGTGCACTCTGCCTGACACTCCCCCTGTGCAAGTGTATTTTCCCTCACTTACACCGGCTGAAGGCTACCCTAACTTCAGCTGGCCTAAGCAAGGGAAAATACGCTCACACAGGAGTGTATGCCCGCTAACCCCTCCCTCCCTCTCTCACTCATTAAACTAACTCCCCCCGCCCACCTACACTAACCTGAACATAATAACGCTGGGGGACGCCACTCCAGCGTTACTACGGCGCTGCTATAAGGCGCCAGCCAGCAGCATAAGATCGGCTTAAAAGCTGATCTGCACATGCGCTGGGCAGATGTTGCCAGGCGTAACTATGGCAATGTCCAATCGTTGATCGGGTGTCTGTAGCAGCGCCATAGTAATGCTGAAGGGGGCGTCCCCCAGCGTTACTACGTTCAGGTTAGTGTAGGTGGGCGGGGGGCTAAGGTTAGTGAAGGTGGGCGGGGGGAGTTAGTTTAATGAGGGAGGGAGGGAGGGAGGGAGGGGTTAGCAGACATACGCTCCTGTGTGAGCGTATTTTCCCTTGCTTAGGCCGGCTGAAGTTAGGGTAGCCTTCAGCCGGCGTAAGCAAGGGAAAATACGCTTGCACAGGGGGAGTGTCGGGGAGAGTGCACGCCGATACGCTGTGCTTTACTAAGCACAGCGCATTGGCGTAGTTCTGGATCAGGCCTCATGTTTCTCAAATTTCCAGTATTCCTCATCATGTCTCTCCAGCCTCCCCAATATCCACCATCATGTGTCTCCAGCCCCCAGTATTCCCCATCATGTCTCTCCAGCTCAAAACATTCCCATCATGTGTCTCCAGCTCCCCGTATTCCCTTTTATGTTTCTCCAGCTCCCAGTATTCCCCATCATGTCTCATTCTCCCAGTAATCTCCATCATGTGTCTCCAGTTCTCAGTATTCCCATAATGTATTTCCAGTCTCCCATTTATTCCCATTTATGTGTCTTCAGCATCCCCAGTATTTTCCATTATGTCTCTCCAGCTCCTAGTATTCCCTATCATATGTCTTCAGCTCCCAGTATTCCCCACCATGTGTCTTCAATTCCCAGTATTCCCCATCATGTCTCTCCAGCCTCCCCAGCATCCACAATCATGTGTCTCCAGCTCCCAGTATCCTCCATCATGTCTCTCCAGCTCCCAGTATTCCCCATCATGTATCTCCAGCTTCCCAGTATTCTCCATCTTTCTCCAGTTCCCAGTATTTCCCAACATGTGTACCCAGCTCCCAGTAGTCCCCATCATGTGTCCTTAGCTCCCAGTATACCCCATCATGGGTCTCCAGCTCCCAGTATTCTCCATCATGTGTCTTCCATCATGTGTCTCCATCCTTCCCAGTGTTCCCCATCATGTATCTCAAGCTCCCAGTATTCCCCATCATGTGTCTGCAGCTCCCAGTATTCCCCATCATGTATCTCCAACCTCCCAGTATTCTCCATAATTTTTTTCCAGTTCCCAGTATTTCCGAACATGTGTCTCCAGCCTCCCCAGTATCTCCCATTCACATGTCTCCATCTCCCAGTATTCCCTATCATGTCTTTCCAGCCTCCTCAGTATTTCCCATCATATGTCTCCAGCTCCCAATATTCTCCATTCATGCGTATCCAACTCCCAGTATTCCCCATCACGTCTCTGCAGCTCCCAGTATTCTCCATTATGTGTCTCCAGCCACACAGTATTCTTTATCATGTCTCTCCAGTCTCCCAGTATTCCCGATAATCTGTCACCAGCTCCTAGTTTTCCCCATCATGTCTCTCCAACTCTAAGTATTCTCCATCATGTGTCTCCAGCATTCTAGTATTCTCCATCACTGCCTGCTTTTCATAGCCTGCTTTTCTAAGCATTGGTTTTCCAAGCATATTGGAGTTGTAACTGGAGTTTGAACTGGATTTGGGTCCATTTAAAGTAGTTGTGTGATTTGTTGGTTAAGCGAAGTTTGCTGATAGTTGTGTGATTTGTTGGTTAAGCGAAGTTTGCTGATTTTTTATTCGAATAAACCTTCTAGGATTTCTGCTCTTGTGCATTGCAATGGTTGTGATGCTTTTGTTTTGTGTGAAACAATTTGGAAACTCAGGTGTTGTCCAATTTATCAGAAGATGTCTTTTTTGCAGGATGAGATAGTTAGAATACATGGTGAGATATGCAGGTAGTGCAGGAAGTGCTGCCAGTATACCAATTTGAAAACGGTAGAATGTGGCTTAGGAAGTGGTGTCATGAGGAAGAATTTGGGCTCATAGGGCCTGATCCAGGCATCGCTGACTCCCCCTGGCACTCCCCCTGTGCGGGCGTATGGCCCCTTCCTTACGCCGGCTGAAGGCTACCCTAACTTCAGCCGGCGTAAGGA
>WWET01004637.1:94078-106729 GCA_011038615.1 Limnodynastes dumerilii | reverse complement strand
CCTCACCTAGAATACTGTGTTCAGTTCTGGAGGCCATATCTCCAAAAAAACATAAATACATTAGAGACTGTGCAAAGAAGAGCCACTAAAATGGTCCATGGCCTGTGTAACAAATCATACCAAGAAAGGCTAGAGGAACTAAACATGTATAGCTTGGAGTAGAGAAGGGAGAGGGGTGACATGATAACAGCTTTCAAATACATCAAGGATTGTGACCGGCTAGAGGAGGGTAGCATTTTTCAAAAGAAGAGGTGTAATAGAACACGAGCACATTAATATAAAATGGAGGGTGGTAGATTCAGAGGATATGTGCGGAAAAATTACTTCACTGAAAGGGTGATAGATAAGTGGAATGGTCTCTCATCTTAGGTGGTTGAGGCCAATACAGTAGAACAGTTTAAACATGCTTGGGATAAATATAAGGATATACTAAATTGTAAACAAAATTGAGAGTAAATAGGGTCTAGGGTCAGTATAGTTTTGAATAAACAAAAGGGCAGACTAGATGGAGCATATGGCTCTTATCTGCTGTCACTTTTTATGTTTCTATGTTTCTATCATGTGACTCTAGCTCCCAGTACTCCTTATCATGTTTCTCCAGTTTCCAGTATAACCCATCATGTTTCATCAGCTCCCAGGATTCCCCATCATGTGTCACCAGCTCCTAGTATTCCCCATCATGTCTCTCCAACTCTTAGTATTCTCCATCATGTGTCTCCAGCATTCCAGTATTCTCTCATCATGTGACTCCAGGTCCTAGTACTCCTTATCATGTTTCTCCGGTTCCTAGTATGACACATCATGTGTCACCAGCTCCCAGGATTCCCCATCATGTGTCTCCAGCTCCCAGTATTCCCCATCATGTCTCTCCAGATCCCAGTATTTCTCATCATGTGTCTCCAGCCTCCCCAGTATTCTCCATAATGTCTCTCCAGTTTCTAACTTTCTATCACTATACAATATATGCAGCATTATAAGACAAAGCTACAGACTAGCAACATTTTGGGGGGGGGGCGATAGAGAAGCTTAATAGACAGATTACGAACTATAGCTCTAGCTGGCTTGAATGAATCTTGTTTCTTATACTTTTTTCTTTTCTGTCTAAAGTAAAAACACATTTTCCATATATATATATTTCCATATATATCTAGAGGCCAGCTTGTTATTTTAATTTTTACATTTTGATTTAGATTTATCATACTGATGGTTTGGTTTGTGTAATGGCTATTTTGAATATTAGATATGCCTCCATCTATCTTATCAGTCCTTGCACAGATTTATGTTTTTCACTTAATATGAATCTTTTAGGACCTTTATTACTGGTTACCTGCTAGTTGTTTTCTATTTTTTGGACCATTATTTTTCTGTATATTAACAGTCTAGAGTCTAAAACAGTCTATGGACCTGATTCACAGTTAAGAAGAAGATACATAGAACAAATGGATTCACAATGATATGCATGGCAACTCCCTTGACACGCCCTTGTTTTTGTTGTTCTTAACTGACTTAAGAAGCCCAAAGGAAGCTTTATCTTCCTGCGCATATGTCTCTTCTTAAGTTGCTAATGTACGCACATACTTAGCAAACTGCGCCCTGCCTGCCCCATTTAAATGCCCCTCCCTTTTTAAAATTTCCTTCTTAACTTGGGCTGGCGCGCCCCTTTTTACTTATCTCATTACGAATGGCTTTGTATATATCGCTCTTAAGGGATTGCGGTTCTTAAATCCTACGTAGATTGCAAAAATAAGGGCACTATGCATGAACAGTTTATCTGTTCTTAAAAAACAGCAGCAGCTTCTTAACTGAGAATCAAGTCCATCCTGTCTAGAATTGTGCTCCAGACAATATTGTCTTATGCATGTACGCGGCCACTGAACACATAGGGCCAGATTTACTAAGCTGCGGTAAAGAAAAAGTGGTGATGTTGCCCATAGCAAACAATCAGATTCTAGCTCTTACTTTCCTATTATATACTAGAAAATGTCAGCTAGAGTCTGAATGGTTGCTATGGGTAACATCTCCACTTTCCTGCAGCTAAGTAAAATTGGCCAATAGTATTGTTTTAGTCTGTTTGGTTACTGTGACAATCACAACTTTTTGATTGTTTGTTTATGCCCTGATGAAAGTTGTAATAATCTGAAAAGTCAGATCAGATTACACTGTTGTTTCTGACTTCTTTTTCAAATCTTGGAGTGCCATTCACCTGTGGCAGCACGATAGCTCAGTGATTAGCTGTTGTGGCTCACCGTCATAAGTTTTATTCTCGGACAAGGCTTTATCTGTGTAGATTTTGTATGTTCTTTTCAGGTTTATCTGGTTTTCCTATGGGTGCTTCGGTTTCTTCCCACACTCCAAAAATATGCTAGTAGGTTAAATGACTGCAGACAAAAGGGCAAACGAGGAACGCATAGATCCAAAGGACTATAAATGTCAGACTGGGGCCTGATCAACCCTTTAACATGACAAGGAGTTGCCTTTTTCTAGCGGTTAGGAGAAAATTGTGTGAAAAGCTTAAATAGGACAGAGTTTATAAGGAGTGAGGAATTAATGTTTGCTCTTTGATTTCTGTGCCTTATATTATTTAGTAGTGTGTAACTTGGATACATTTGCTTAAGTAAAACAACCTTAAGTCTGGATAAGGCTCATTGTTCTTGCCTTTAAAACACATCTGAATTTCTCATCTCTCTCTGTCTGCCTTAATCACACTTAAGCTTTTCCTCTTCAGTGTTCTGTCTTCTCTGCAGCTCTATTCATGAATCTTTCACTTTTTTCTCCCCCTTTTTCTCTTACTAACCGTTTCCACACATTTTCTATCCTTGTCTACCTCCTCTTCTCCATGTTCACTGTCCTGGGTTCATGCTGCATACTTTTAGTGAGAATAACGGCTGTGCCTGGTCTCATATTGGCTTATTGAAGCTTAGACTAGGCAAGGATTCTGATCTCCATTGCTTACATGACCACCTTTCAGCCCAATAAAATCATAGGGCCGGATTCACACATAAGAAGCTCCGGCTTCTTAAATGCAGAATTTCCAGAAATGAACTACTATGCATGTGTAGTAGGTCATTTAGGTATGTAGATTGACTCTATGCAGTCTTTAAAGACCGCAAGGAGTAGTTTAGTCAGAAGGAGGTGTGCTAATGCCGCCTCGGGGTGAACTTAGGTAGAAATGGGAGGGGGGGAAGGATTTAGATTAGCCAGAAAGGGCGAGGGGAGGGTTTCTCTGTGTGTATTTTCTTTCTTAAGAAGGAAATTCTCTTAAGTGCCATATGGTTCCTAAAAACCGGGGCGGGATAGGGGCAGTATGGATGAGTTGCAGTTCTGTCCGCACCTAACCTAACTTTTAAGTGTCAATACAGTCCATAGTTACAAATTTTAATTAGAGGAAATTTAATAAACTGTGCCCCCATTTAACCACAACCTAAGTCTCTGTGTATTTATTGTGTCCGGCTTATTGTCCGTCATTGTTTGGGGGTGGTCAAGCTCTCAGCCGTTTGGCATCTATGAACCATAGTGTGTATGTGGTAGGGAATGGTGAATACATCAGTATATAAGGATTTTCTTAGTATTTAATTATTGCATATGCATTTAGGATTAAAAATTTTACTTAACTTCCGGTGGGCGGACCGCTCGAGGTGGCCACGTTTTACATGAGCTCCTCTTCCCTGCACAAAAGTCAGCCTTGTAATGGGCCCCAACAACCGTTCAAGCGGCAACTGATGCAGGGGAACACTCAGAGGATAGTCTGCAGGCAAGCGGTGACAATATCTCCGGCTCCCTGCAGTTAAAACACCACCGAAAGTCCCACCTGGAGAAAGGCGCGAACGGCGGCCATCTTTGCATACTAATGGAGCGGGCCTCCGGATTATCCTGGCCAGTTAATGGTGAAACAGGCAGTTGTAAGATTACCCCTGGTACCTGCATTATAACACTCTTGGGACCTGGCTTACACATCCTGCTGCTGCGGACCTGCTAATACCGCACATAAAAGAAGAAAACAGGCACTAACCATACCTGCAATCTAAGACAGGGTTCTCCCTAATTATATGAGGGGCTGATAATTGGCCTAGCAGACGTTAGCCACAACAGAAGAACAAAGATTGGAATCCATATCCTGCTCCTGAAAGTGTCCATAAACGGGTAACTTCCTATCTGAGACTCTGGGCCTGATCCAGAGCTACGGCCGCCGTCGCTAGTACGGCGGCCGTAAGCGTAATGCGCATGCGCCGGGCAGAGACTTTCATTGCTGTGCCTTATTGCTTTCTTGAATGCCCCTCCAGTGTTGCCTTGTTCCTTGCCGTTAACCTCTTGTTTGCCATTATCCTCTCTACCTCTCTCCCTGGTGTAGTTTCCTAGGCCCTGATCCAGCCCCTAGGCCCTTTTCAGCCGATCTGCACATGCGCCGGGCAGATGTTGCCCGGCGTTGCTATGGCAACGTCCGATCGTGGATCGGGCGTCCGTAGCAGCGCCGTAGGGATGCTGGAGGGGACGTCCCCCAGCGTCCCTACGGTTAGTGTAGGTGGGCGGGGGGGAGGTAGTTTAATGAGGGTGGGAAGGCAGGCTAGGCGGCCATACGCTCCTGTGCGAGCATATGGCCCATTCCTTACGCCGGCTGAAGTTAGGGTAGCCTGCAGCCGGCGTAAGGAAGAGGCCATACCCCCGCACAGGGGGAGTGTCGGGCCAGAGCAACGATGTTACGCTGAGCGCTACAGCGCTCAGTGTAACATCGTAGCTCTGGATCAGGCCCTCTGACCTTAATAATATACTCTGCAGTCAGCCACGCCATACTGTTTCCTGAGAGGCCTGTTGACAGAAATAATTTGGAGGAGAAGCATTGCACCACCCTGGGGACGACGCTGACCGAGGTACCCTGTCAATTGGCACACAAGAGTGAAGATATTACCAAACCATCATCACCAGCAAAGAAGACAGAAATTTAGAGGCTGGGGGTAGAAGTGTTTTCGTCTACAAGGCTGGCAAATTTGACAGACTTCTCCCTTGCCCCACTTTCTGGGACGAAGAGACTTGAATTTTGCATGATAAGTAACTGAGTAACCATTTTGCAGGTTTTTACTTACTGTCTATATTATTTTCTTCTTCTGTGCTTACTTAAATATTATTCCAAATAATATTACGGTTGCGCTTATTTAGGCTCTGCTAGCTGCACTGTTAACGGTAATCTCTATTCTACTTTCTGTTGTCTATCTTAGACGATTTAATTATGTGTTAAGTTTTTGTATACTTAAAAAGTGGTGACCCTCTCAACACATCTTAAACAGTGGGTATGAAAAGGTTTCTGGGGCCCTCAGAGGAGACCAGAATGGGAAAGGTACAAAACACTCAGGCAGCAGCAGCTGCATCTCGTAATTCTCCACCCTCCCCTAAAAACCCTATCAAAGAAACATCAACATCTACCTCCCAAATAGATACTCATAACTCCACGTCCTCAGTGGCAGAGACAGCAAAGGAACTGTCTGCATATTTAATTTCTATGCTAGAACAAAATTTTTTACCTGTAATAGAGGCGAAGTTTGATGCGCTTCAGACCAGTTTTACTAACGCTTTATCCACAATGGAATCAAACACTAAACGTATTATTACACTCGAACAGAGAGTGAGTGATGTGGATGACGCTCAAATTGCCTCGCAAAACACGGTCCAAATACAGTCACAAAAAATTGCTGCTCTGGAGGAAAAGATAGAGGATCTTGAAAACAGGAGCAGAAGAAATAACATCAGATTTATAGGTATACCTGAGCGGATCAAACCCCCCTGATTTGGTTAACTATATAACTCATGACTTACTTAAAGCTTTAAATCTTACAGGTAGCCTTAGCAACATGGTTATTGAGAGGGCACATAGGCTTGGCCCTGAGCGCACTGGTAATGGAGACAGGCCTCGAGTAGTTATCGCTAGGTTCTTGAATTACCAAGACAAAGAACGTATTCTGAGAACCTACCGAGCCCTCCCAGAAGTCAGGGTAAATGACCACAAAATCTTGCTATTTCAAGATTTTTCTGCTCAGGTATCACAGAGGAGGAGAGAATTTGCGCCTATCTGCAAAGCCCTTTATGAGCACCATTTTAAATTCACATTAGCCTTTCCAGCCATTCTCAGGATCCAACACGGTGGGCAACAATATAACTTCACCAATGTCAGAGAAGCAAGAGACTTTGTCTCCAAGATAGATATGCCCACCTCTAGTTCCTCTACTTCCACAAATCCCACTTAAAAAAGATATTAAAACTATTTGGGTCACCAGCTATATTCATAACCTGTAAATCTGGTTACAAAGAGGTTCCTAACCTCATATCATCATACTATTGTTAGTTATGTTAAGATTGTTTTATTGTTGTTTATCACGCCCTTGGTTATGGGCGCTATTCCTGATCAGGAGGAAAAGTTAGAAAATGGTACCATTGGAGCTGCATTGTTTTGGTCAATATTTTGTCATTGTATTAAAATTAAATGTTTATTTTTTGACAGGAATGTTTTTACACAACTTTTCTGGGTGATGGTAAATTATGTCTCCTGGCTGGCTCCCGGGCATGCGAAGGACACTAATGCAAGGTTTGCCTATTTGCATAAAAAGGACATGAATCTGGTTTGTAGATCTGTGTTTACCGGCTGGTGGATCTTGAAAGATAATCCTTATGGCTGCTGCTGATACACCTGTAATGCACCCACTTACTGACACGTCAGGGCCCCCACAATTAAAACTAGCATTGTGGAATGTTGGAGGCCTAAACTCCCCAATAAAGCATAGAAGAATAGCTTTCCATCTTAAATCCTTAACGCCTGACATTATGTTTCTGCAAGAAACGCACTGGTCCAACCCTTCAAACACGTTAAAAGCTCCCTGGATTGGTGATTGCCTAAAAGCAAACCATATTTGTAAATCTAAAGGGGTAGCCATCATATTCCGTAGAAGTTTACAGTATGAGATTCTACATCAAATAAGAGACCCACAAGGTAGATACTTATTGGTGGAGGTCTCTTTGGGAGTGGAGAGCCTTTTTTCAAACAATATCCCACATTTTGCTCCAAAGGTCAGTTTCATATCTAATTGTGGGTGGAGACTTTAATGTTGCTGCTGAGCCTGCTGTGGACCGATCCTCATCTTCTATCTCAAATCTCTCCCCTCAATGTGACCACATACAGTATCTTAAATCTACCCACGCCATCTCAGACCCTTGGAGAATACAACATCCTACAGATAGATCATACACATATTATTCAGCTGTACACCACACGTTTTCAAGAATTGATTATCTACTGATTAGTGATGGTTTATTCCCTAAATTATTGGGGTCTGACATACACACGATCTTAATTTCAGACCATGCACCCGTTTCTATACGTATACAGTTGCCACATATGCATCCACATACTTGCATATGGCGATTTCCATCACATCTTTACAAATCTGAAGAATTTTGTGACTCCCTGAATGCGAAGTGGACAGAGTATGAGTGGTGCAATTCTGAACATAAGGACAATCCCATACTATATTGGGAAGCAGCCAAAGCAGTACTGCGTGGACACATCATCTCATACACCAGCAAAAAGCGTAGGGAGTTCACCGTAAAATGTAGACAACTACATGATGATGTCTCCAGACTGTTTCACATCTACTCGTTGGACCCATCTGCTGATAACCATTCCACTTACTAGAACACAAGACAATTGTTAGAAAGCTTGCTTCTGTCCCAAGCCCATTTAAATCAAGAATATCAAAAATGTTAATTTTTCAGGTGGGGTAACAAACTTGGTAAACTTTTGGCCAATCTTACTAAGTCACACAAAAAAAGATCGCAAATTGTCACCCTCAAAGACCCTCACACTAACACATTGCACAATTCCGCTGCAGACATTTAAAAAATATTTCATAGGTACTATTCGGCACTATATACAGAAAAACCAGTTTATCCTGACATACATACTGCAATACTAGAAAAAGCCAAACTCCCAAAGTTAACGAATAATCAAATGGAGATGTTAGATTCCAGCATCTCAGAGCCCGAAGTAAAAGCGGCCATATCTGCATTAAAGAATGGTAAATCCCCCGGTCCAGATAGGTATTCGGCGGAATTTTACAAAATTCTAAAACCTAAACTCGCCCCGTCACTTACGTCCCTATTTAAATATTTACATTCCAACTGCCCTACATATCCTACATTTAACCAGGCCTATACCATTCTTCTTCTTAAACCTAAAAAACCTGCTGATATAGTGACGTCATATAGGCCCATTACGCTCTTAAACCAAGATTTTAAGTTACTGGCTAAGATCTTGGCGAGCCGTCTTCAATCTATCCTACCATCTCTCCTTTCAAAACACCAGATGGGATTCGTTCATGGCAGGTTCTCAGTTAAGGCAGTAAGAACGGCTGTTGCGGCAATTGTGGAGTCTGGACGTTCAAGACACTGTGGCACACAAAATATGCTTTTAAATCTTGATGCCGAAAAGGCATTTGACCAGATATCCTGGGTACATTTGCGGAGGATTTTTGATCAAAGGGCATTTTGAACTAAGATTACGCAATTTATCAAATTTATATACACATCCCCAACTACACAGTTATTGGTCAATGGTGGATATACAGAACCCGTCCAGATGTCTAGAGGCACCCGTCAAGGCTGCCCTCTATCACCTTTATTGTTCAATTTAGCTCTTGATTCTCTCCTCAGATTGCTGCAGAATACCCCTGAACTTAAAGGCATCAGTGTGGGCTCCAAAACTGTTAAAATCACGGCCTTTGCTGATGACCTCTTACTGTATGTATCTATCCCCAGGGACTCACTCTCAAAGATCTTTGATATTATAGAAGAGTTTGGGATGATATCTGGTTTCATTATAAACCAAGCCAAATCTGAGGCCTTATGGCTGGGGCAGTCAACGTGTCCACCTTGGCATAGATTATTTCAGGTTCAATGGGCTAAAAGCTCGCTTACATATTTGGGTCTGCAACTTCCTAGGAACCACTTTCTGCTGTAAGAGACCAATGTACGTAAGATTCTAAAGGAAATTACTAGCACCCTTAAGAACTGGGAGGCCTTCTCTTTATCGTTTTCGGGTAGAGCAAGTACAATTAAAATTATCCTCTTCCCGAAAATTCTCTATCCATTACAGATGCTACCTATACTTTTTCCTATTAAGGATGAAAAACAATTAATTAAGGAATTTAGGACCTTTATTTGGAGAGGGGGGAGATCCAGGATAGCACTGGCAAAATTGCAGCAGAGACAGACTAATGGGGGAATCAATTTCCCCAACATCAAACTTTACAGCCAGGCTGGTCATATGCGCATAATTAGAGACTGGCTTCATGACACAGACAGCTATTCAAACACCTCTTTGGAACAGGCATTTCTCCCAGACATATCCCTGGTAGCTTTCCTACACTCTAAGAAATCAGACCTAACGTCAGACATCCTTGATAATCCTTTATTAATGACTACCAGAGCCACATGGAGAGCAATACACAAATCCAAGGGATTAAGTAGTCAACACTCTCTTTTTCTCCCCTTCTTAAAGAATCCGGAATTCCAACAAGGCAAGACTACAAATCCGTTCACGAGGTGGCCTGCGATGCGTATAAAATGCATCAAAGACTTAGTAATCCCTAGAAACAAATTGATACTGCCAATAGCACAAATTCGGGAACATTTTAATGTCCCTATACAACATAGATTTGCACTACAACAGGCAAGACACTACACACAATCGGTGACCCAACATTTTACCCCAGTAGATTGGAACAACAATGAGTGAGACAGGAACCATATCCCTTCATTATTAGTATTTAAGGGACACATTAGATTATTCCACTGTTCAACAGGGGCTAACTCACTGGACGACTATTTTTACAGACCTAACAACTGATCAAATCTTAGGCATTACAGTTCTCTAATACCACTCTCAAGGCTAGCACATATAGGGAAATGATGTTATGTCTCTTCCACAGAGGATACCTGTCCCCACATAGAAGATATCAAATGGGATTGACTGACTCACATCAATGCTTGAAATGTGGAAGCCAAATGGCATCCCTCTTCCATTGTTTTTGGGAATGCCCCCACATACGTCATTTCTGGCGGACAATACACTCATTTATTGCTTCAGAGCTCATAGAGGAGGCTCCCCTTACACCTGAATGTGCTGTCCTGGGTATATTAGATGAACAACTCCAAATAACCCGGCAAAACAAGCAAATGTTAGTCTTGCAGCAGTGGATACACCCGCAGCCACCCACACTCACATTATATCGAAAAAAAATGATATTATCTCTTCAGAATGGAGTCGTTAGAGGCTTCACTAGCCCAAAAAAAATGGTGAAACGATTTTTTAAAATGTGGGCAAATTACATTGAAACTTTAGATTCATCACTTAGATTCCTGATCCACTCCTGCTTTAAAGACACTCCCTGGTTGAATCCAGATTTTTATTGGGGGATCCCCCGATTTCTTTAGACACACAGGCTGCTGGTGTGACCTGAGAAGTGTTGAATTAATTGGTGGTTTGCTTGCCCGGGGGCCAGAGAGAATGTGGAGAGCAGGGTTTGTTACTGTAAGCCAATCTGTGAATGATATATAAAATACAAGAGCCAAACGTTTTAGTGTTCCTGTGTAAATTTATAGGCCAAGAGTCTATATGTAAATACATGTCATTTATTTGACCTCCTTTGCAAGGATGAAGTGTGTTGTTACTTGTCAATGTGGATGTAATGATGGACTGTAACCAGAGATGTATTGTTGTGTAATATGTATTGCTCCAATGGTGATAATAAAAATGTTTAAAAAAAAAAAAAAAGTTACTGAATATTATCACCTCTCAGACATAAACACACTTACAGATTCATCTTTTCATATGTTAGGATCACTGGTGATTTTTTTTTTTTTTACATTAGTCATTTGTTTTACTGTATTAAACAACTAAAATATATAAATCTCCTAAGACAAATTCCTTGGTGTCTTTCATTAAGTATATATATGGTGCATAATCTTCATGATTTTATACTCTGCTTTATTGTTATCTTGACTACTGTTAAAAACATGCATTGTAAACTGATAGACAAACAATAGCATGAATGCAATGATTAATGTAGTAAAAGGGTATTTAATTTGAACTAAAAGGTTTATCTATTATTATTATTATTATTATTATTATTATTATTAATAAGCTTATTGCATGTAATTTTTTTTGCACATTTTAAATGTCTCGCATAGCATTTCTGCATACTAAGGACTTTTTGTATCTTTATTAATATTATTAAATTTCGTTTTAGATACATTTGCTGTAGTTAACAAATGATTCATATACCAGGCTTTCTCTGGATCAATATTTATTTTAATGGAGAAGACAAACCAGTCCCATTCAACAGATTTCATTCTTTGTGGTCTTCTTTACCACTCAAACTATGATATTCCTCTTTTCTCTTTGTTTACCATTACATATGTAATGTCCTTGATTGGAAATCTCCTTATCATTGTGGCAATAGCATTCAGTTCTAATCTTCAAACTCCAATGTACTTTTTCCTCTCTAACCTTTCGGTCCTTGATGTTTGCTGCATTTCTACAACAGTACCTAAGATGTTATATAACTTCGTAACTGCTTCTTTTTCAATCACATTTTATGGATGTGTTATCCAGTTATATCTATTTACATGGGTTGAGATTACAGAAGTTCTGCTTCTTACCTCTATGGCATTTGATCGCTACATTGCAATCTGTAAACCACTACATTACACTCTTATCATAACTCGTAAGGTGTGTTTTCAGGTATCCATAAGTGTTTGGACTGTAGGGGCTTTAAGTTCAGCTGTTCATACATCTATAACTTTCAGTTTGTCCTTCTGTGCTCACCGAGAGGTTAATAATTTCTTCTGTGAGATTCCTCCATTACTTAAGTTATCATGCTCTGACACCACTGTAAATGAAATATTAACACTTGCAACAGATGTCTTTTTGGGTATTCTGTGCTTTGCATTTATATCTGTTTCATACATATTCATATTGTCTAGCATTTCACGCATCCAATCAATAGAAGGGAAAAAGAAAGCTGCTTCTACCTGCAGTTCCCATGTCCTGGTTGTAATAATTTATTATGGAACTTTATTCTTTGCCTATATCAACCCTCAATCTGGATTTTTCTTAAATCAAGGTAAAGTTCTTCCTGTCATTTATGCTGTATATGTCCCTCTACTTAATCCTTTAATATACACTCTTAGGAATAGGGATATGGCAGTTGCAGTAACCAAACTAGGTCACAGAGTAATAAACAGCAAGTAAAGTGTATTTTGTAATTTTGGGTTATAGTTTGTAATACAATTTTTTTCAAGAAAGATGGTATTATATTAAGTTCACATGTAACTATCACATGAATAAGTGTTATAAGAAAATGGAGGCACATTACTGAACGTTACCTCAAACATCTGGTCCTGAAAGAGAAAAAAAGCAAGAAACATATGCTCCTGTGTTTGTCTGAATATGTTATACTGCCTTTGCCTTTGTAAGCTAATACTACATAATTTTATGGCACCTTTAAAATACTGTACATATAATAAAAGAACACTTTTGGCCTTATCCAGACTTAACAAACAATTCCATACATTGGAGTGTGTAAGAGTGAGTTAGGTGTGGACAGATAC
>WWET01004637.1:56738-74671 GCA_011038615.1 Limnodynastes dumerilii | reverse complement strand
TTATTTAATCCTTATTTAAATGATTTTTTTATATATACATTGGTCCACTGAGAAGAAAAAATATATTGCCAGATTCAATGTTGATTCTATAAGATTTTATATTATCTCCTTGATAAATATCATGGGTTTTAACCATATAAAGGAATTGTCTTCTATTTTTTAGTTTAGCCATAAATGGGTTAATTTTTAAATAAATCCTCTTTTTTCCAAATTCGTGCCTATATAAACATACCTGCCGCTAGTCTCCTCCACCCCTTGATGAAGTCACTTGGTGATGAAACGCGTAGGGTTGGAGACTAGCAACAACCCAGTACGACAGCAGAGTTTCAAGACGCTCCCACTCTCCATGTAATCCAGGATACTGGTAACCGAGAGTAGCGCTCAGCTGTAACTTGAGACAATTTGCTACAAGTTTGCTATATGCTCGTTACATAATTCCATCTGGTACAAGTCTGCCTTTCTGTTTTAATCGTGTCAAAAATAAAAAGTTAATCTGCACTACTAGGCACCCCCTGCTTTTTTTTTATACATATATATAATATAACCTACTAAATGAGACTCAAAACTAACTAATATGTGACATATAATGAAACAAAAATAAATAAGTGAAACAAGGTTGATACTATATAATTTACTATCTAAAAACTAAAGATATGTTCCAAACAATGTGTACATGGTAAAAAACAACAAGTGCAAAAATCTTGATGGAAAAAAAACGAAATACATCTTAGACTAGAAATATGAAATGTCCAAAAGCAAAGTGTCTACTTGGCTCCTATTCACACAAAAATGTCCAGAGACCAGGACTCCTCTCATTCTATTCCAAACCACAATATATCAAGCTCCCTTTGATCCGTAATAGAAAGAAAAAGGTTGATTGAAGTTAGGAGACTATATCCTCCCTATATCGGAGGATTTACCTCCCGTTTGCACTTGTTGTTTTTTACCATGTGTACATTGTTTGGCACATATCTTTAGTTTTTGGATAGTCAATTATATAGTATTATCCTTGTTTCACTTATTTATTTTAGTTTCATTATATGTCACATATTAGTTAGTTTTGAGTCTCATTTAGGAGGTTATATTATTATATATATATTTATTGCCACCTCTAGTGCTAACAACTCTTATATTATTCCTCTTATTCATTCTTTACACATAGTGGGATGTGTTATTAATTGTTTGCAGGCTGCTGAGGTTTGTGTTCTCATTTGTGCTATGCACTTGCTATCACTTTGTTGTTTTTCCACTTGACACATTTGATGGCTGCACCATGTTTGCTCATAGAGTAGAAAGGATGAAGATTGTAGATAATGTTTTTGCACATGATACCAAAATTATTACTCCGGTTATTGAACCAGAGGAAGATTTAGATTGTTTAATGAGAAGATTAGAGAATGTATTGATAAAAGAAAATAGTGTTTGGTGGGATATTGTAACTTTTGAGAGATATACAGCAGAGCAAGTTATCCTGAAGGGTTTAAAAATTAATAAGTTACCCTCTTTTGATTCAGACAATGGAAATTTTTTTAACAGTGTGGAGAACTATCATAGAAAGATGTTCCTTCTCATTGGTTGATCTAGTGACAATTAGGGCTTTTAGAAGAGAGCATTATTAAATTAGAATCCCTCATAGCTCCCTTCTCTGAACTGAAAGAATTTTAAGAACTTGAAAGGGAAATAGAAATGAAGATAAAAAAGAATGAAAAGGAGATAATTATTATTTAAAAAAAACTGAATAAATTAAATAGGGATAAAAATAACCTTTTAGAGTAAATAAGAGAGACTTTGTTTAATTCAGAATACGAAAATAAAAATAAAAAGAAGAAGGATAAAGAAGAAAAAAATAAGACACATAGAAAAAAATGAAGGACAAAAACAGAAAGGGAAGAAAAGCATGGTTAAGGAAGGAGATAAAAACCAGGAAAAAGGGAAAAAGAAAAAATGTAAATAGAACAGGACACTCAAGGGAATTAATCAAAAGATGGTGAGAAAAAAATATGAATATCAGGATAAAGTAATAATACCCAAGAAAGAAAAAATAGACTAGAGAGGGCAAATTATGAATATGGAAGAACTGAAGATAATCATCATAGTAGACTGTATAATAACTTCAGGGGGAATGATAGAAGATTTTATAATGAAAATAGACGGTAATATAAGAATTTCTATGATGATGGTAGGAGATTTTATAATAGGAGAGATTATTATGATAATAGAGGGTATTATGAAGATGGGAGGAGATTTCAAAACAATAGAAGGGATCACTATTATGATGGCAGAAGAGACTATTTTGATAATAGGCGATTTCATCAAAGTGGAGGAAGAAATTATTATGAAAATAGAAGATGAGAAAATGATCAATACAGGAGAGTTCACTATGAAGAAGTGTGGAGAATAGTCAATAATGGTAGACAAGATAATGGACCCAGAAATCAAGATATCCCACTAACAAATCAGTTCTAACCCTTGAGAGAAAGAACAGAGGAGGAGGTTTTTCGGAGGGAGGAAAGATACCCCAAAACCCATAACAAAAAATAAAAAAATTTCGTATAGGGGCACTAAAGGAGGTAAACAGAAAAAAGATCCTGACATATAAAGAAATCTAAAAAGAATAAGCCAGAAATGGAAGAAAATGTTAAGGTAGTTTTTGAGGATAATGAGATTGGCCTAAATAAAAAGGGCAATATAATTAAGTAAATGAATATTGTCCAAAGGAGAAGTAGAAATTTTAGAAAAGGGTCTTATATTTGCCCCCACAAATAATTTGAATAGTTTCAATTCATTTATAGATTAAAAAAATGTATATATAAAATTATATAAGAAAATTAACAGTTAAAATTTTTCAAGCAAATAAAGAACAACAAGTAATGAATGAGGGAAATGAAGGTTTAAAAAAACATGAATTTAGAAAGAAATCTACTTTTTATCCCACCCATATGAAGGGCTGTTTTTTTTAGAAACATTTGGTAAAATGATGAATTAAGACATAAAGAAACTTCAAAAAAAGAGGAATAATAAGTATAAGGATTCAAACTTAACAAAGAAAGAGAGAGAAGTTTTAAAAAGATTACAAGAGGATACTGAAATCATTATAAAGTTGGCGGATAAGGGGGGCGGTGTTGTCGTCATGGATAGGCACAAGTATAGAGCAGAAGTGAACAGACAATTAGAAGATCCTATAACATATAAAAAACTAAAGGGGGATCCCACTGAAAACATTAAGAAGCCATTTTTAGCCCTTATCCGGAAGTATGTAGATAAAGGAACCATCACACAGAGGGAATTTGATTTTTTAAACATTGCTGAATATAGTATAGTACCCCTATGATTTTTGTGTTACCCAAAGTTCATAAAGATCCTCTTAATCCCCCAGGAAGACCTATAATTGCAGGGACAAATTCCATTTAATCTAATCTTTCACATTTTATCGACTATTACCTCCAACCCTTGGTTAGTAGTACCCCATCATATTTAAAAGACACAGGGGACATTCTCACTAAACTTAGGGAGATTGAATGGAGGGACGGCGTGTTTTAAATCACGGCCGATGTGATGGCACTGTATACTATCATTGACCATAATGATGGTATAGAGGCAGTCAGGCATTGTCTGGATAAAGAAAATTTTGATGAAAATATAAAGAATTTCATTTTGGAAGGGATCCTGTTTATTTTAAATAACAACTATTTTAATTTCAATGGCCAATATTACCTCCAGAGAAGGGGAACAGCCATGGGTACCAGATTTGCCCCCAGTTATGCTAATCTTTTTATGCATGTCTGGGAGGAGCCTCAAGTCAAAACCGGACATGCATGGGGGGGCAATCTGGTCTCATGGTGGAGATACATAGATGTGCTTTTTGTCTAAAGAGGTGATAAAGAGAGTTTGGATAATTTTAGGAAAAATATTGTGTTATCCCTTGAAATAAGTAAAATAAACAGTTAATTTTTTAGATCTTACAATATATCCTGAGGGTGGAAATATTCATACTATGAATTATTCCAAACCCACAGATGTTACTTCGTATATTATTTCTAATATGCTGTTCGACACATATATTTATTTAGATAATCATATTTGAAAATATCACATTTTAATTCATTGTTGTTGTGATTTAAAATTGTTTTATCTTGATTTGTTATATTGTTTATATGATTATGTGTTTAGGAGTTATCAACACCGTTACGAATATCCACGATCATAACCCGCAGTTCCTATATGCACATCTGCTTATTTTATCATATTTGTTTTACACAAACATGTTTTGGAGAACTACACTTAAGGTTCATGTTTTTATGGTCGATTTCTTTGTTTTTAAGTTGTGTTATCCAATCATTTTCTCAAGACATGTATAGAGCATGTAACCCCCACTACCTTGAAAAAGACCCTTCAGTTGAAATACGTCGGTGGGTGCTCATTTGACAGGCGGTGGTCGAGCTCTCCAAAGGTTATGGTGTGGAAAAGTGTGTTTTACCCAGGTATCCATCATTTCACCATTCCCGACGTGATCCGATACGGGGTTCCCGCCCGTGGGGTTTTCTATACGTGTTATACATTGTTTCTGTTTTTTTTTATATCTTTTTGGATAATTTTGTGATTTGTGTATGAATAAATTTTGTTGAATTAGAGTCACGCATTGTATCTTCATCTGTTTAGTTTGCATATTAATACTATTCACAAACAATTCAGAACTATACATCCACGGGAGGTCCATCCCCAATATAGGGAGGATGTAGTCACCTAAGACTTCAATCAAAAATGTTTCTTTCTATTACGGACCAAAGGGAGCTTGATATACTGCGGTTTGAAACAGAAAGAAAGGAGTCCTGGTCAGCGGACATTTTTGTGTGAATTGGAGCCAAATAGACACTTTGGGCCTCATTTACTAAAGTCGTGTTTGTAAAATCGATTAAACACGCGTGTGTGGCCTCATTTACTAAAGTCGTGTTTGTAAAATCGATTAAACACGCGTGTGTTTATGTGTTTTTTTACCATCGTCATATTTACAAAGGGCAAACTCGCGGGACTTCATCTGTATTCACACTGAATTCGATCTACATCGCTGTAGCTATATAGTCCCGACTTTTCCAATACATCACATACAATACGCTGTATTTACTATCATGTAAAAGTTCAGATCGCCTGAAACTCGCCTGAAAAGTACTGTCTCTAAACTCGCCTTCTGGGAGAGGCGACTTTAACAGAATCAACGGCAATTATGCAAAGTGCTGTATGCTAAGTATAAAAGCATCTTCTCAATTGCAATCACATGTGCCTTATGGTTACTGGAGGGTATGAGAGAGAGAGAGATTGTGCTGTTGGTTTTGTTCTAGTGCTGTTAGAATGGATTCTGGTGGATGTATTGTGGTGTTGGAGGCTGGTGTTGCTGCTATACTAGCTGCCACATCTATGGAGGAGGACAAACACCATCACCAGCCCTTGGTTCAGCGCACCGTGCATATCCCAAGACACATACGTGTGTTTCATGTGCGTTTGGACCTTGACTCCCCGTCTGACCAGGAGGTTGTGCAAATGTTTAGGCTCAATCGTGCAAACCTTCTGGCAATTTATGAGCAGGTAAGGAGGTATTTGGACCCACCAACAGCAAGGTCTCATGCATTGTCTGGGATGCAAAAATTATTGTGTGTCCTCCACTTTCTGGTTACTGGCTCATTCCAGGCAGTGACTGGGAGAGTGGTAGGACTTTCATAGGCCAGTTTTGCACGTCACTTGACTCATGTGTTAAGTGCACTTAAAAAACTTGTGCCAACATATATCTGCTTCCCCAGCTGAGAGACACAATGGTGAGACCAGAAGCAAGCCTTTTATCTTCCCCAGCCGAGAGTCACAATGGCGAGACCAGAAGCAAGCCTTTTATGCAATCGCAGGATTCCCCAATGTCCTGGGTGCAATTGATTGCACTCATATTGCTCTGAGACCACCTAAACGCTGCTCTCTATGTTAATAGGCATCTATACCATTCCCTGAATGTTCAGGTGGTCTGTGATGCTAAGCAAAAAATAATGAGTGTATTTGTTGGCTTCCCTGGTTCATGCCATGACTCCTATATTCTGAGGAGGTCATCCTTATTTGCTAAATTTGAACAGGCACTCATGCCCACAGGATGGCTGGTGGGTAAGTTATTTTCAAAATCACTTTGTGATTCCTACTTCTTACTCATATGTATTTATTTCTTAGTGCATGTTGTGTTTGTTTAACCCCTTAGGGGACTCAGGATATGGGTGTCGCTCTTGGCTGATGACACCTCTATTGATTCCACAAACTCCTGGCCAACACAGTTACAATCAGGCACATGTAGCCACCAGAGGAGTGATAGAACGTACCTTTGGCCTTTTAAAAACAAGGTTCAGGTGCCTTGACAAATCTGGTGGTGTATTGCTTTACAAGCCTGAAAAGGTTTCAGATATTGTGCTTGTTTGTTGTCTCCTGCATAATGTAGCCCTAAACCAACAATCCCCCGACATTACTGCAGTTGAGGAGCAACAACAAGGTGGCCCTGTACCATCTGGAGAAGTGGATTCTACTGAGGATGGGAGGCAGATCCGTGCTACACTCATTAGTAGTCGCTTTGGCTGACATGTGTCTACACTATAGTAGTAGGTAGTTATTTTTAAAATTATGAAGATTAATCTAAAATGTTAACACATGTCACATTAACGAAGATTAATCTAAAATGTTAACACATGTCACATTAACATCTTTTTGTACATGTTTGCAAAAGAAACAACATGACAATGATGTACAAATTAGATCTTATGCCTTGCGCGCCCACACCGCCTGCAGCTCCTTCCTTCCTCCCGGTAATAACACCAAATTCCCTACAGCGTAGGACAGTAACCTGCCTCTATACCTCAAAACATAAAACAATAAAACAATAATTAGGAGGAAGGTATGGGCGCTGGCGTCTGACTAGTAAATATCAGAACCACCTAATTATATAGGTGGCAATGCAATACAAAACTGGAATTTTTTGAAAGGACGCACTCTTCAAAAGAACAATCTCCCTGGTAATGTTCCAGAAATCTTCCAAAAGTCTTCCCCTAGATGTCCCCACAGTCAACAACAGAAAGTTATTTTTATTCTGGCTCACCAGTAGTATGTCCTTCTTATAGATCTTTCATAGTTCATGTAGTTCTTTTCCTTATGTTGTCCCTTTAGCAGCTCCCAGACGTTCTCCTTTATAGAGGATCTTTACTTTCTCCTTACAGGAAGGTTATATAGAGGGAAGAAAAAAAGAACAGGCAATGTGAAGACTGTAGCAATTTCGGCATCACGCTTATTCCCTCTCCCAACTCCTTACACTCTATATCTCTTGATTATTATGCATTCAGAAAATATCTTTTCTCCACTTCCGTCTTTTCCGATGGTAACTGCCTGATGTTTACTTCATTTTTTTCTTTCACAGCCACTGTAAACCACTACCGTCCAGACCCTCTGCTCCTCCTTTCACCCTCAGGCAGCCCGGAAACAACAGCAAAGGAAGAGACTAGTGCAGACGGTACGTTCAATGGTAAGTAGACCCAAATAAATGCACTTACTTTATTTTTCTCTTGTTGTATTGCTTTTCTAATACTCTTATTTCTCTCAATGGCGGACTCATCACACTCCGGATTCCATTGGACGTTAGCTATTTGCCGCAGCACGTATCATGTGCTTGAACCACCACAGACACGGGAGATTTCCACCAACGTATATGTAGTTTATTTTGACAATAAAACTTAAAATAACTCCAATCAATAAAAATATCATAAAAAATATTTTCTAAATTTTCTTTCTCAATTATTTCACCCTCGCAGGTAGGGACTAGTGGGGAAAAAAAACCCTTATCTGCCCGCCCGCTCCCATCCCCCTTTCCTCACAGTTGGAATCACCTATACCTCCTTAGTTATAACGAGTAGGGGCCCCTTCCTCATATACTGGTATCAGGTGAGAAGATAGGAAAAACCAGGTTTAAAGCCAAGCAGCCTGCAGCAAACACTCCCACAACCACCGACGCATTTTGAGCTACTAAGAGCTCTTTTTCAAGGTGTAAGGGACATCTAGGGGAAGACTTTTGGAAGATTTCTGGAACATTACCAGGGAGACTGTTCTTTTGAAGAGTGCGTCCTTTCAAAAAATTCCAGTTTTGTATTGCATTGCCACCTATATAATTAGGTGGTTCTGATATTTACAAGTCAGACGCCAGCGCCCATACCTTCCTCCTAACATGACAATGATGTTTAAATATTTGATATGTTGTGTGTGCTTTTAAACATTAACAACATATTTTCTAGTACTTATGGTATAGATTTGTAAGTCAAAATATATATTAGTCATTAAACATATGAAATGTATTGTTTATGTGAAACCTATTGTTACATGTAGCAACAGCTTCTAAGTTAATAAACCCTTTTACATTTTGTAAATGAAGCAAGTTACAAAGTTTAGCATTGTGCAAAAAAGAACAAATTTATTAATTAATATAATCAAATCATGTGAAACATTACCATTATTTGGATGGTTAATTTTGATTAACTTTTTTTAAAACTACCACACAGAGTGCTGGCTATTTATGGCGACGTTGTGATTGGCGAGTTGGTGTGGTTGAATGACTTTTTCCCCTACCACCCCTTGTGCGAGCGCCACGCCTGGGCGGAGTATGCTGTGCCGAACTTCCTGGTGTTGTTATCTAACTTGTGTCACCAGACGAAGAAGTGGAAGGTTGGTTGTGCATAGCAAAACTAGCACTTAATTGGGCAGAGATATGTAGTAATTGGTTATTTAATTATCTGCGCATGTTGTTAGACGATTCAACTGCACTGGTGTTTTGGCCTATATTGACATTCATGATTTCCAATGCAGAGGCAATGCGGTGCAGGCCAAGTCTTCCGACAACTGTTTGGCGTCTCATTTGAGTGAGCATCCGGCGCATGGTGTGCCTATTGTTATCCGTGACAACAGACTGGTGTGTCTCTAGGCGTGCAATGCAGGCCACAATGGTTTGTAGCAGACTACTTGTACTTATCGGTGCTGCTGCTTTTTCTGGTGTTGTTTGAGCCTGTTGTGGATTTTCAATGTTTGCTGTAGGAATTTCATGCATCTGTAGAGTTACATAAGTAACACTTTCCTCTGCTGTAGGTGCTTCTGGAGTGTCAAGTGGAGCAGAGTGCTGAGTTTGAGATGGACCTACAATCACAAAGATAATGGTAAGTATTTTAAATTATTTAATAAAACATATGTAACAGTATAATAAATTTCAAAATTTAAAAAATGCAGCTTAATTACTTAAAAAAAACAACATTTTTAATACTAAAAATGAGATGTATGTTTAACAATTGTGTACTTAATTTTTAAAATATTCTCAAAATTCTTATATCCATGTATAGTATTTGATAGCATAACATTTAAGGTAACTACATTTCTTCATTTGTAGAACTCAACAGGGAACCAAACAATTAAAATATCAAGAAGTTTGAGCAAAATATGGACAAATACCTGCTATTTCATCATCTGAAGAAAAAAAAGCTACAGGTGAAGTGCTGGTCATCTCCGGAGTGGATGGCATAGTTGTGTCACGGACTGCATGGACAAATTAAATAGACTACATTAAACTAACATTTCAAAGATATGTCTAAAACAATCAACAAGTAACAACCATGTCAAATAACAATTACATTATAAACTATGGACAAAAAAAGCATTAAAATAAGAAATACATAAAGTTCAAAACTTTTCTAATACCTTCAAGGGTTGCAGCATCTGTATCCAAAACGTTTACACCCTTAAGTGCCTCCTCAGAGAATATTGATTTCATCCTCTCCTTATAGGTTGAATATTTGAATTGCTTTGGTGGTCCACCACCAGTTTTCTTTGCTGCCTCTCTCTCCATAATGATTTTATCACGCAGTTTTCTCTTGATGTCAGAGAACCTTTTCCTGCATGTGTGTTCAGTACACCTATGTACACTGACTGCATTGACTGCAGAAACTATGGTTTTCCACAGCTGGCTTTTGCGGGCATATGTGGTGGTGGCAGCATTTTCACCAGAGCACAATTTTCTTCATATGTAAACCTTTTGTTTTTGCCTGTTTTGGTTTTCTTAGCAGGTGGAGCAGCATTCGGTTCACTGTCTTCAGAATCAGACTCTGCAGGAAGCTGTCTGGGAGCCATCTTCTGAGACATGCTTTAAAAATGAGAAATATTAAAAATTAACATCTGTCATAAGATTTTGTCAATAAACTTTGTTTACAAATATGTTTGTACATTACTACATTTCTGAAGTTAGATTGTTTGAGACATTTGACAAAAATAAATGATTATTGAGAACAGAAAAACACAACACAAAAAATGCCATGTGCCTAACAGGTTAGAAACTTCTTACTTCTAACTGGCCAAAGCATACACACAGGAGTATAAACATTTTTATATGTAATGAACATTCTACTTACATGCTAATCTCCAAAGAAAGTTGGAAACCTTGAATTGATTTGCTATAATTTTTGATGCTGGAGAAGATTCAGACATCCACAAGCCACAGTGTAAATTACAAAATGGTGGCTTCTTCTTGATCCAAAGGCCCTTTTATAGATGTACTGTGGCATCATCTGACGTGTTGAAGTCACGCAAGATTGATGAAAAACGGGTGCTTTTGAACTTAGAAAAAAACACATAGAAATTAACATTGAAGAGATATAAGTCGTACGAGTTTGGGCGTTAAAATGATGACTGTGCGCTTTTGCAATCATCGATCATCATCACTGCAAATACGAAATTGATTATCAAAATCGACACTTAGTAAATACGGCGATTGAAGAAATTAAAACGCACAAAACTCGCAGCGATGATGATCAATTTAAATAGCGCTTCAAACACGACTTTAGTAAATGAGGCCCTTTGTTTTTGGACATTTCATATTTCTAGTTTAAAATATATTTCGGTTTTTTTCCATGAAGATTTTTGGATTTGTTGTTTTTTACCACGTATACATTGTTTGGCACATATCTTTAGTTTTTGGATAGTCAATGATATAGTATCATCCTTGTTTCACTTATTTATTTTTGTTTCATTATATGTCACATATTAGTTAGTTTTGAGTCTCATTTAGGAGGTTATATTATTATATATATATTTATTGTAACCTCTAGCACTTACAACTCTTATATTTTTGCAATCAAAACTAGTTGATTCAATCGAGCATATATAATATACCGCCTTCGGCAGATGCATCGGCTTACAACTCCCATCGTCTAGGCCTGCTAATGTACAATAAAGATATGTATTGGTGGGCCCCATCAGCCCTGGGCCCAGAACAGTAGTCCTGGCTATTTCCACCTGATGGCCACCCTTTGTGGAAGAGGAAACGTTCTGCCACTCGACAGCACCAGCAGATAGTGATTCCAGGGTAAAATTTAAGCAATGTCTCAGGGCAGCAATATTGCCTAGAGAGAAGATTATGCTAGTCCTTCACCTTTATAGAGTTTGAGCGAAACAACATAAAGATTTTGGTCTAGCTTTGATCGCTGATAGGTTGTCACAGGTCTCGTAACCATATTTTGCTAAAATGGAGGAGGGAGGGGGAAGGGTCTTGCCTATGTGTAGCCTAAGTAAGCAAGAAATTGCATGAATTAGGCAGATCAATGTCTGACATAAGTTTTCAATAGAAGTCACTGCATGTGGCCTCATTTGTCAAAATGTAGATCTTTGGAGGAATTGTAGATTTTGGAGAAATCTCCAGAATTATGAGCTTGAAAGGTGCCATGTCATATCTCTCGTCATCAAATATCATAGTACTCAAAATCATTCCTCCACACTCTGGTACCATGTCCTCATTCCAATTCATAAATAAAGTAGCAGTATCTGCTTTTTGTTCTCTTCCTACTCTACTACCCATAGTCTTGATCATGCATGCTCACAAGTCATTTGAGGTCTCTCTTCTGTGCTTATTTCAACTTTAAATAATATCTGTAATCTCTATCTGCTTTATTAGGCACACATTAATCACTCTGATCCTGATTCCTAACAGACCACTGAAAATGCACTGACTAAGGGGGTCAATGATTTAATCACTGTTAAATCTAAAGGTCACTATTTTCTTCTAATTCTACTAGACCTTTCTGATGCTTTAAAAAATGCTAACACTAATACCCCTTTCACACCAAGCTATGGACCCGGAAATAACTTTGCTCAGGTGTTGGTTTGAAAGAGTCAATACAGGTTTGTTGCCCTGGGTCCACGACCCTGAGTTATTAACGGAAAGCCCAAGCCATGTTTCTGTGTCCGAATTATTAAAAACTAAGTTCACTGGTTGATGGTAGCGACGTGTTAAACATGCCGCAGAACGACGGTGATGCATCCACTTTCAAGAGGAGCAGCTATTATGGGCCAGTGATGTGCACTTAAACTACTTCTTTTGGATGTGTTGTTTAGCTTATTATCCAATTTTTTAAAATCAGTAGAGCAGAAAGACGATATTACACCATGCAAAAAAAATAATTCTGAGGTAAATAGAAATGGTTTTTAACGGGAGTGAAAGAGTTTTATATACAAGAGACAGAAATAAAAGTGATATTACTTATATGCTCTGATGCAAGAGATTTTTATGAGGGGCGGAGCTCCTGGGAGGACGCCGTGACAATCTGCGAGAATAAGAGTTGTATATCTTATATGCCTGGAAACAAGAGATACTTATGTGAGTAGTTTGGAGTCGGGGGTCATACCTGTGAACTTCTTTGCTGTTTTGCACGAGGGTCTCTGCTTGATTTTTTTCCTGGTCCGGAGGAGGGACGTGATTCTGAGGAGGACACTGCAGGAACCTCTGGAGCCAAAAAGAAAGATCCCTCGATGAAGTTACCTAACAAGATGCATATATTGTGAATACAAATTTGGGAGAGAGGTACTTACCTGGAGGGTGAAACTATATCACGCTAGGATTCCTTTTCTTTTCCTCTGAGAACGGTGGATCTGATTGAGGAAAAAAAGGAGAAGATTTCCTCAGAACTACAACACTATACGGGATCTGCATACAAGGTCTGCACACTATAGAACAAGGATTTGAAGGACATTGTTATTTCAACAGGTACTTTTTACTAGTTGTCCCAGCGCGGACACCTTTACCACACGCTATAATTGATGGGTGAGAATGAAATGGATACACTGTAAAATAAATATTTGGTGCCTCTCAGAAAGCTCACCACGTCATCTCAGATGGACGGCGATGGCATCAATGCCGTCTTGATGGGGTGTGTTTGTGTATAGAGCCTGAACGTCACAGGTAACAAAACGATATGAGGGCTTCAACTCATATTGAGGAAGGAAATGGGTGGTGTCCTTTAAGTAAGCTTTGGTGGGATTGGACTTAAAGATAGTTGCATGTATACGATCTTGGTTACAGGATAGACAACAGAGGGTTGTAGTAAATGGAATCCCTTCTGGGGATGGTAATGTAACCAGTGGAGTACCCCAGGGTTCTGTACTTGGACCAGTGCTATTTAATATCTTTATAGATGTTATTGCCTATGGTATCGAGGGGAAAATATGCCTTTTTGCAGATGACACAAAAGTTATATAACAGGGTAGACAAACCAGGAGGGGTACAGAAAATGAGGGATGATCTAGGTAGACTGGAGGAATGGTCAAGAGTGTGGCAACTGCAGTTTAATGCCAAAAAGAGCAAAATTATGCACTTGGGGCACAAAAACCCAAAAACTCAGTATATCAATAATGGCACTCCATTACAAGCTACTGAGGAGAAAAGGAATCTAGGGGTCATTATTTCATGTGACTTAAAGGTAGCCAAGCAATGTAACAAAGCAATGAAAAAGGCAAGTCAGATGCTTGGTGGTAGTACTGCCCCTTTATAGATTGTTGGTACAACCTCACCTAGAATACTGTGTTCAGTTCTGGAGGCCATATCTCCAGAAAGACATAAATACATTAGAGACTGTGCAAAGGAGAGCAACTAAAATGGTCCATGGCCTGTGTCACAAAACATACCAAGAAAGGCTAGAGGAACAAAACATGTATAGCTTGAAGCATAGAAAGGAGAGGGGGGATATGATAGCAGCTTTCAAATATATCAAGTGTTGTGAATGGCTAGAGTAAGGTGGCATTTTTCGAAGGAAGAGGTGAAATAGAACACAAGGGCATAAATATAAACTGAAGGGTAGTAGAAGGGTAAATGTGCGGAAAAATTACTTCACTGAAAGGGTGGTAGATAAATAGAATAGCCTCCCATCTGAGGTGGTTGAGGCTAACACAGTAGAACAGTTTAAACATGCTTGGGATAAATATAAGGAGATCCTAAATCTCAAAATACAATAAGAATAAATAGGGACCAGGGTCAGTATAGTTTCAAATAAACAACTGGGCAGACTGGATGGGCCACGTGGCTCTTATCTGCCATCACTTTTTATGGTTCTATGTTTCTGAGAGGCAGCATAGCTTTGAAGAAATTAATCTACATAAAATGAAAGGTTAGAGGTGAGGGAACTAGTACTGGAAATAATAGGGCGGCTGGGTGGAGTAGACAGCGACTTTTTTGGAAAGTGGTAATATATGGGAATGACCGAATGTTTAGAAAAAAGAAAATCAAATTCAGATTTGGAGATAATCTCCTCCATCAAGGCCTGTTTTAAGATTATAGATAGTTCTTGTTGATAAATGGTGGTTGGATTGGAGCCGAAGCAGATGTAAAATTTGGTATTCGACAATTGACAGGTAGCCTCCGCTATTTCTTGATTAGTGTCTTGGATTACCAATCCACCACCCTTATCGGCCTCCTTGATGATTATTGAGGGATCTTTCGTTAGTTCTGTGAGTGCTTTGTGTTCCTGGGGTGTTAATTTTTTATTATATGGACTGATGCATTTTTCTTTTTCACAGAGTCCTATAGTGTCTGTTTATAGAAAGAGACTATTATTCAATTTTTGTACTGAAGGGGATAAAAGTTTGAATTTATTTAAAATTTTAACTGAGATTGGGAATCAGATTCATCAATGATTTCAGTATTAGAATAGGCAAAATAATTTGATGATCATTTTCATCTAAGAGTTCTTGCAAGATATTTAGCCCTAATTGGTCTTGGTGGTCCATAACCACTGATGTGCTCCCTAGAGATGTGTTAGGGGTTTTTTTACGTGATTTTAAACATTTTTGCTGACAGAGAGAACATACAAATTTATTGAGTTCCACATATTGTTCGAAGAATTTAAGGGGTTGAAGAGGAGGCAAATTTAATCCCCTTGTTCATAAGAGAAATTTGAACATGTGTTAGAATTTTTTATGAGAGTTTATAAATTCCTCTCATTTGATTCTTAGTGGCTATATTGCACCCTTCTGGTGTTTCTTTTTTCTTTCTTCCCCCTCTAATTCCTCAAGTTCGTCCACCCTTTTCTTTTTGGGTGAATCTATCATTATTGGTTGGTACCTTTTGTGATGTTGAAAAAGCGTGTGATTCAAGTTTGCTTTGGTAGCTCCTTGAAAAGGAGAAGGGGGAGACTGCAATTTAGAAGATGATCTATTAGATTCTATTCTTGGACCATTATGATTAATCTGGGTTGAGGTAAGAGCTTTATTTTTCCTAATTGCTCCAGTATTTCTCATGTCTCTCTGTGAGTTGTCAGATAACACATGATTTCTGCTGGGCTGTCCATTTTTAGGCTGGTTAATGGGGAAACATCTTGATGTGTATTGGGCTTTCTTTTTTATTATATTATTATTTAATATTGTCCTTTATCTGTGCAGTTGTTATTTCTATAACTATTGCTATTGAATTCTTTAAAGTTCTTATATGTTCTCACACAGTTATTAGTGTAATCTCCTTTGTCCCTAATACATTTTTCCTGTTTCTTACGTGCCAAATTTCGCTCATATTTTTCCAATTTCATATTCATGTTAGTCATTCTCGACTGATAAGATGAATCTGTCTTAAAATTACTCACTAGGGGCCTGATCCAGAACTACGCCATTGCGCTGTGCTTACTAAAGCACAGCGTATCGGCGTCTACTCTACCCGACACTCCCCCTGTGCGGCTGTATTTTCCCCTGCTTACGCCGGCTGAAGGCTACCCTAACTTCAGCCGGTGTAAGCAATGGAAAATACGCTCGCACAGGAGAATTGTAACGCTAAGCCCTCCCTCCCTCGATAAACTAACTCCCCCCACCCACCTTCACTAAAATTAACGTAGTAACGCTGTTGGGACGCCCCCTCCAGCGTCACTACACTACATTTGGCTGGCACATGCGCAGATCGGCTTTTGGTTCTGGATAAGGCCCTATATCTTTTTTGTTTTTTCAATCTCTTTAACTAGATTATGACATTTCTATCAATAATTTCATTAAAACAAATGAACATGAGTCCAAAGCATGATTCCATTTTCTGGTGAAGCTGCATCATTGTAAAAGGAAGAAGATTTGTGGATACGAAGTCCACGAGGGATCATGTTGTGATCTAAATATTTTTTTTAATAAAACTACATCAAGCCAGTGTCTAGTTCCATCTAGGCTTAAATCTTCTAATTGATTGCAGCTTTTGGTGAAATCAGGCTTTGTTTTATACTCAGAAGCCACATGCAAATCATAAATATCAATTTGATTTAAAACACTGTCTCCTCTTGGTTCTATCCATAAAAAAGGCAAACTCTATAGTTAAAAAATAAACAATAAACAAAACCCAAATCCAACCAAAAAACAGAAATACAAAAAAGTATTAAATCAATATAGAAGAAAAAGATTGTTCAGGATGGCTATAAATATAGTATAAGCCGGGATAGAGCGCTACAAATCACACGCTGGAGACTGCTCTCCCCAGCATACTGAACAAATATAGAAACAAAAACAAAGTGATGAGCGCTAATCCTGCAAAGTTGGTCTAAATATAAAAACAAACAAAATACAAAATTTTTATTAACAAGCATTAACAAGCATGCATAAGTAACATGTACATATTAAAAAATATAACTGAGTTCAATCCCAATTTGAAACAACTTAGCAGTTGTTGAAGAGCTGGAATACTTGAATAGAAAAGTTGCAATCACAAATATGAATCACAGCCGACGTAATATAAAATGATTGTAAATATCTCAAATATTATATGGAAAACATGTTTCAAACACAGGGTGCACGCAATGAACATGAATATTGAGTGTATAAAATAGTAACAATCTTGGACTTGGTTTCACCGTTCCTTAAGTATAGGACAAGTACCCAATATGATTATTCTCAGATGTAATTAAAAGTCTGTTGGTACAATATTCCATTAAATAATATTAATATCTATTAATACAAATCTAGAAACAATATTGACAGTGCAATAGACAGAGATCAGTATATGTACCCGATTCAGATAAGCTGCAGCATGGTGAAACGAGTCGTACTGATGGTAAAAGTCCCGGGCTGTGTGTAGACAACTCAACCGCCAGCTGAAGCTTCTGTCCTGGGTTGATGTTTGAAAAAGTGCGGACCAGCCTGAAATGTGTCAGTTCTAGTATTAATTACCGTATATACTCGAGTATAAGCCGAGTTTTTCAGCACATTTTTTGTGCTGAAAAAGCCCCCCTCGGCTTATACTCGAGTGCTAAAAAACCTAAAAAAAAAATCCTACATTTACCTTACCTTTGCGGTCCCTCCGGCGGTCCCTGCGTCTGGCTCTCTTCTTCACAGCTCTGCCTCCGGCTGTCTCCCCGCGGTGCGTGCTGCGCAATGACGTTGTGGTGACCTTAGGTCACCCAACGTCATTGTGTAGCGCGTGATGCGAGGGAGAGAGCCGGAGGCAGAGCTGCGGGGAAGAGAGCCAGACGCAGGGACCGCCAGAGGGACCGCAAAGGTAAGTTAAATGTAGGATTTTTTAAAAAATTTTTTAGCACTCGAGTATAAGCCGAGGGGGGCTTTTTCAGCACAAAAAATGTGCTGAAAAACTCGGCTTATAATCGGGT
>WWET01004637.1:15084-30041 GCA_011038615.1 Limnodynastes dumerilii | reverse complement strand
ATTGGTTTGGTGATACCTCTGTCTCCTCATCCCCTCAAGTTCGCTGCCTAGGTGTCATCCTTGACTACTCACTTTCCTTTATACCACACATCCGTGCCTTCTCTCATTCTTGTCATCCTATGCAACGCAACATTGCACGCATCCGTCCCTTCCTCACCAATGAAGGCTCTACCTCGGCCTCTCCTTTATGTCAAACCCTCCACTGGCTTCCTGTCCGCTTCAGACCTCTCTTTAAACTCCTTACCCTCACCTTTAAGGCCATCTCCTCATCCACTGCTCCCTACCTCTCTTCCCTCATCAGCGTGCACACCCCTTCCCGCCCTCTCCGTTCTGCTAACCAGCGTTGTATGACCGCTTTACTGATCACCACATCTCCTGCCCATATCCAGTACTTCTCCCGTGCTGCACCTCTGCTCTGGAATGACCTTCCTTCTTCAGTCAGACTCTCCCCTACATTGCAAGTCTTCAAGCGTTCACTCATAACGTACCTGTTCAGGGTAGCCTACCCCTCCTCCACTTAACATCCTCGCTGCACACCAGCAGTCCACTTCCTTCCCTCTCCTTGTCTTCTGTAAGTTCTTCCCTCCCATATAGTGTGTTAGCTGACATGAGCAGGGCCCTCCATCCTAGTGTTGTTTCTTCCTCCACCACTCCCTACTCACTTTGTACCCTCTTGTCCCCCTCTGCTACTTTTTTACCCAATCGCCACCTGGCGGCTCCCTCTCAACCTCACTGTGCTCTATCCTCTGCTACCTATCTTCCAACCTTGACACCTCGCATTTTGCCTTGTGTTCTTCACTTTATTGTTTTTCTGTGATATTTTTATAGTCATATTGTATTTAATATATACTATGATGTCCATCCCTACCCTATGTCTGTACTGTATTTTGTTGTATTTTGTACAGCGCTGTGGACACCTTGTAAATAAACAATAATAATAATAATAATAAAGGTCTCTTAGATTTTGTGTCAATACAGGAAATCTTAATCAGACATTTTAAACCACAAGGTTTTTTGTCTATGGAATTTCATAGATTTTTATATAATAATAAATAAGTAATTATTTCTTACGTCATAAGATTACACCTCATGGTTTACGACCAAATGTTTTTCCTGCTTTTGAATTGGCCACTTCCACTTTAAGTGTTGAGTGAGAGTCTATTTTAACCAAAAGTTCTACTGAACTTCTTACAGTCCTTGTTAAACATAATTAATTGACTTTGACTCAAATGGAAATAGACATTTCTAAAATTACTGATTGTCTTAAAGAATATGAAAAATTAGAGATGTTTCAATTGCAATATAAAAAATTCAAACCTGA
The DNA here is from genome assembly GCA_011038615.1 of Limnodynastes dumerilii. Taxonomy (NCBI): domain Eukaryota; kingdom Metazoa; phylum Chordata; class Amphibia; order Anura; family Limnodynastidae; genus Limnodynastes; species Limnodynastes dumerilii. The sequence goes on along the minus strand of WWET01004637.1, from coordinate 28,720 downwards.
CTTAGAAGTTTTTGAATGGCAGATAATGCTTAAAAAAACCTCCAAATTTAAAAGGGACAATGATTTTTATGTACAGGATAATAGGTTGCATTCTTGGCGTGGACAAAATAAGATTGCTAATGTTAGATCTCTGAATGGCACTCCATCTAGTTCTGAAATTGATTCTGGCGATGACGATGATGTTGAAAGAAATCAAGTCTCTCATTTTTCAGCTAGCATTGCCTCTATGCCCTCTACTCCCTCTTCGTTTTTTTAGGAAGTGGCCAACCAACCAGTCCTATTCACACAAGATCAGGAGGGGTGGACAGAATTCAAAGAGGCCAATTTCAAATTTTCAACCACAGAAGACACAATATTTTGAACAGAAGATGCTATTAGAAGAACCTGTAAGATCTGACAATTTACAGATTAATAATCTCTTGTATAAATTACTTAGTGAATACCATCTTTCGGTATTGACAAAGGGCATATATTTCTCATTGGCTAGGGATTTTCACAGTTTTGGTTGGGAAAGAGATCTGCATCTATATCTTAGAAAATTGGCCCTTCACAAGATATATAATGCTCCCCAGATTAACGCATTGAGTAGCCTAGATGAAAATTATTTGAGAATGGTTGCTATTTTGAACAGTTTGACAGATGAATATCTAACTGATATCCCCCCATCACCTTTTAGAGGTAATCCTTGAATGCCATATTGATGGCGAAAAGTTCACAATTGCCTACATCATAGTTCTGCTGCAGAGAACTTCTTTGAGAAGAAGGCACAGGGATGCAATTTGGAATTCTTAGTATCTTTTTGAGAAAGACCCACATCAGACGCGTCTACCTCCACCACAAATGGTAGACCAGGGTTAGGGTGACGCAGGACAGGTGCAGTGATGAAAGCTTTCTTTAGATCCTGGAATGCTTTTTTAGTTTTTTGAGTCTATTTTCCAGGATCTGCCCTTATTTTTCTAAGATTCAGAAGTCCAGGGAAGGTCTTCAATATATGTGTATCCGTATAGAAAAAAAACAAATAATGGTGCAGCATCCAGAGGTAATTATATACTGTCCACATGTGTGTGGAATGCTGCTCACCAGAGATAGGAGCTTCCAGACTCCACTGTATGTGCTCAAAACACAATCCCAATGAAGTCCAGCGGCATGTATAGTCGTTTCTTTATTAGATATATTTAAATAAAATATTGCAAAGGGGTACCAGATCACCAGAGTTCTCACAGATAGCGGAGCAGAAGTAGCGGCTAAGGAACAGATGGTGCCGGCACGTGTTCCTCGTACTGTGCCCAAAGCTTCAGCGCTAAAGTCTTTAGCGTAATCTGTGAGCGGTGTTGGCATGGTTGGTTCTTTTTCAAATTCTTTTGCCACAAGAAAAAAAAATATAACTTCCAGGATTAAAAAAATGGCAGACTCTTTCACGTTGCCAGTCAATGCCCGAGGTGCCCTGTCCTTGCTGAGGTTTCCCCGGGGGCGCCACTACTCCCCTCTGGCTGCAATATGGCTGACTTGCCAACTTAGCCCAACACATCCCTCCCTTCCACCACTCCCTCTGTTGGGACCTGTTGTGAAAGAGTCACATACGTTACCTGCCTCTGGACATGCCGCTGGACCGCATTGGGATTGTGTTTTGAGTGCTTACAGTGGAGCCTGGGAACTCCTATCTCTGGTGAGCAGCATTCAACACACACATGGGCAGTATATAATTACCCCTGGATGCTGCACCATTATTTGTTTTTTTCTATACAGGTACACATATATTGAAGACCTTCCCTGGACTTCTGAATATTGCTATTTTTATGTGGGTAAACTAGGAATCTCCATCCCAGGAATTTTGGACCTTGAACCTGCTTCTAGAGCTGAGCGCTATAGAATTCCGTTTTCATATGTTTTTTTTGTAAGGTCAGATATTGGGGCTATGATGGTGTAGAAGTTCCTAATAAAGCGTTGATAATAGTTTGAGAAGATCTGTACTGCTTTCAGGTTTTTAGGTTGAACCCACTCCACGATAGCCTTGGCTTTGTCAGGGTCCATTGAGAAGCCCTGCGGGGAGATAACATACCCTAGTAAGGTGACTTTTTGGACCTCAAATTCACATTTTTCTAGCTTTGTAAACAAGTGATTCTCCCGTAACTTCCTGAGGACTTGGCAGACATGCTCCCAATGAAGTTCCTTGGATGGTGAGTATATTAGAATGTCGTCCAGATATACCACAATGAATTTCCCCAGGATGTCATGGAGAACGTCATTAATGAGGTCTGGGAAGACCGCTAATGCGTTGCACAGTCCAAAAGGCATAACAAGATACTCATAGTTTGTGTTAAAGTGTTTGTTAAAGGCAGACTTCCATTCATCACCTTCTCATAAGCACACCAAGTTTAACAAGGAGCTTGAAATTAAGAGAGGAAAGTTACTCCTGGGCTAAACTATGTTGATTTCAGGGGAGTCATATTTCATCTGTTGCAAACAGTATTAGAGTTGAGAGTTGATGTTTACCAGCCCAAGTCTAAATAACAGTAAAGCTGGTTAGTATCTGTATACAGTAAGCAATAAAAAGATATATTCCTGCATGCAAAGAATATAATTAACTTAACTCCCCCTGAAATCAACATGAATTTTGCACAGGAGTAACTTTCCTCTCTTTTATTTTCAAGCTCCTTCTTAAGTCGGGATCTAAGTATATATCTTTTCCTCTTTGAGTTGATCAAATAAATCTGTGATTAGTGGGAGTGGGTATGAGTTGCATGCTGTAATGCTGTAGAGTCCCTGGTAGTCAATGCATGACCAGAGTGATCCATCTTTTTTTGCACCGAAGAAATAACCAGCCCCAAATGGGGAATTAGACGATAAACCCTTTCATTAGCTTTTCCTGTATGTTCTCCTCCATGGCTTGGACTTCTGGTTTAGACATGGAGAAGAGCCTAACTTTAAGTAGTTTGGAATTGGGTATCAAGTCAATAGCGGAGTCATAAAGCCTATGCGGAGGCAAGTGATCTGCACTTTTTTTTGGAAAACACATCAGAGAATTCGGCATATTGGGCGGGTAGGCCTTCTGGGACTGGCATTATGTTTCTGATGGGAAGTGACAGGCAGGTGAAGGAACAGTCTGAATCCCAATGGATGATATCCCTCTTCGATAAGGGGATTGTGTCTCTAGAACCAGGGGTGTCCTAGTATGATTCCCACAGTAAACAGGAGATGATGAGGAACTCCAAAAGTTCAGTGTGACACAGACCCATGGAGATCTGTACTGGAGCCATGTGGGTCTGGATCGGTCCATTTGTCAAGGGTTTCCCATGTAGACCACAAGCGGTCACAGGGATTTCCATTGGTTTGATTAGGACCCCAAGCTTCAAGGCAAGATCATTGTCCATGAAATTTCCAGTTGACCCTCTGTCCACAAACACTCTGGATCTGGTATAAAAAATTAGGATAACCCAGAGATCCGTGCCCCCTTTTAGCTGCAGTACCTCCACCTGGAGGTTTTACCCCAAACCTCCTTGAATTGCCTCTCCAACACGTGGGAAAGTAGATCAAAATAGCAAAAAAATACAAACAGGTGTATGGTGTCTGCGCTGGCAATATTAATGGTACCTTCCAGATAGTCCCAGTATCTATACTGTCCACCCTCTAGAAAGTCCTCTCAGTCTTCTTGATCTTCTTCTTCCCCCTATATAAGGGTTCTGAACCGTGGCTTTTCTTGGAGTCTGTTCTTCTTTATCACTCAAAAAATAGAAAACAACCAAACATGTGTGGCAACGTTTCACAGAATATGCCTTTTTATCAGGTTTCCCGATTGCCTACTCACATTTGGTGCCTCTTGTAATGTACACTCATAAGGGTTTCTTTTCTTTTTTTCCTTTTTTCAGGTTCTCTTTCAAAGTTGGTTAGAGTTCTCTCCTCTTCTTCCGATGTTCCAAAATTCAGGTAAGTAAGTGTCTTCTTCAGGGATCCCCCTTTAGATGGGATTCTTCCCACCACCAATGACCAAAGGGAAGAAGAAAAGAATACCCTGTGCAGTCTGTTTGTTAAAACAATAAGCTTACAGTTCTTAGGATATACTCACAAAACGTATGTCTTGTGTTCAATACTTGTAATTTACACAGTCGGGTACATGAATCCACTCCTCCGATGTTCCAGTTAAATAAGGACTGCCTCTTCCAGAAAACCTCCTTTGGATGGAATCTCAAAGGAGGTTTTCTGGAAGAGGCAGTCCTTATTTAACTGGAACATCGGAGGAGTGGATTCATGTACCCGACTGTGTAAATTACAAGTATTGAACACAAGACATACGTTTTGTCATCGGAAGAGTGTATTTATGTACCCGACTGTGTAAATTACAAGTATTGAACACAAGACATACGTTTTGTGAGTATATCCTAAGAACTGTAAGCTTATTGTTTTAACAAACAGACTGCACAGGGTGTTCTTTTCTTCTTCCCTTTGGTCATTGGTGGTGGGAAGAATCCCATCTAAAGGGGGATCCCTGAAGAAGACACTTACTTACCTGAATTTTGGAACATCGGAAGAAGAGGAGAGAACTCTAACCAACTTTGAAAGAGAACCTGAAAAAAGGGAAAAAAAGAAAAGAAACCCTTATGAGTGTACATTACAAGAGGCACCAAATGTGAGTAGGCAATCGGGAAACCTGATAAAAGGGCATATTCTGCGAAACGTTGCCACACATGTTTGGTTGTTTTCTATTTTTTGAGTGATAAAGAAGAACAGACTCCAAGAAAAACCACGGTTCAGAACCCTTATATAGGGGGAAGAAGAAGATCAAGAAGACTGCGTGGACTTTCTAGAGGGTGGACAGTATAGATACTGGGACTATCTGGAAGGTACCATTAATATTGCCAGCGCAGACACCATACACCTGTTTGTATTTTTTTGCTACTCTGGATCTGGGTCTTTAGGGTTCGCAGTGACTTTAGAGTGACCAAAACAATCAAGGAGATTTGCGAAGAGAAGAGCCAGATGGAGGACCTCTTCCTCATGCAGGCTGGGTTAGGCATTTCCCGATGGTTGTAACTTCTTGGGGAAATGATTCGCCCTGTGGACCTTGCCACTGCAATAAAAACAAAACAGTCCCAAGGTGCGCCGATTGAGTTTCTCCTGCTGGCTTATGTGGTAGGACCCAAGCTGCATCGGCTCATCTTCCGACTGGGCCTTTTGGAATATGGGGGCAGATTCAGATCTCAGAAAGGAGCCCCATTCTGCCTTCCACTCCTTGAGGCACCGGTCAAGGTTGAGAGGGAAATGCATAAGGTCCTCCAATGACTCAGCCACAGGATACTGTACCAAGACATCCTTGACAAGATCTGATAGGCCCAAATGAAACTGACAATGGAGAGCAGGATTGTTCCATTTACAGTCAATAGCCAATCGGCAGAACTCAGCAGAATACTCCTCAGCGGTTTGGTGACCTCTGGCATGCAGGGTCATCTGAAAGTAGGCCAAAGGCCCAAGACTGGAGGTCTACCTGCAGGAGGCGGTAAGACGGAGCTGGAAATATAATTTGCAGCTATCTTTGAAGGTTTGAAACTGACGGCGATCCCCAGAAAAGTGGTCAGGTAGTTGAACCTTCACATCAGCCACTGGACCCATGGGAACAGCAGCTTATGGAGCACTGAGAGCAACAATGGCTTGATCCTGGTTGTTATCACTTGACCCAGATTGGATACCTGGATGATCAGTGCTTTAATTGCCTCAGTGGTAGCAGGATCCATGAGGCCTTGGTACTGGCAATAGCTCCCAAGGAAAACTTGTAGCAAAGGTGCCTAAACAGGAACCGATTCATAACCTGGAACTGCAGGGTGGACAAGCAGGAGACCAACAGGTATCAGAAGGAGGATAGGAGCGGGTGAGACTGAAGATGGAACACAACAAGTATGGTGCAGATGAAATAGCCCAATACCAGTTACAGGTAGTGAGAGATGGGAAACTCACAATACCAGCAGAGAAGGAAACATTGAACTGGCACAAGACCGCAGCTGCCTGCAGACAGGCAATGGGGACGACAACAAGGACAGAGAGGGCAAGGGCAACACCAGGAAAATACATGGCAGAAAACACAACACGTTTCAAGGCAAGAGCACAAGGAGAATAGGATGAGAACACCAGACTCTATAGCTGACAGTGAGACTCCCCGGGCTCAGGATATTTAAAGTCCACTCCTTGCGTCAGCTGCAGAACTCAGGCAGTTCTAATTGATTTACTAGCAGCTGAGGGAATTCAGAGACAGAACGTACGCATTCGCCCGCCGTGCGAATTTTCGTAGCGCTGGATCAGGCCCATAGAACCCAGACAGGGAACTTCACACACTGCTAGGTTTTTTCCCACAATGATGGAGTTGCAATAGAGAGCAAAGTCTTCTATAGTGTGAAGCTTCCTGGATCCACAAACTGCAGATTATAGCTCTAGCTAGTTTAATCTTTAAACTTATCTTGTTTCTTATAATATTTTTATCTGAAGTAAAAACTTATTTTCCATATATCTTGTCCAGAGGCCTGCTTGTTATTTTGTTTTTTCTCTATTGTCATCATACCGATTAAAAGTGCTTTGTATTAAGGCTATTCTATATTTGTTTTTTTTATATATATATTTGTTGTTGGTCAGTTATTTTTATGTTTAGTAGCAATTTTACTTTTAAACTGTGCTCTAGACTATTTTGTCTTATGTATGCAGACACCTGACACATGGTATTGCTTTAGTTTATTTGGTTACCGTGACAACCGCAATGCTGGGCTGCCAAAAAACCACCAACTCTTGATTTCCCATCTGTTAGTTTTAGCATCTTTCAGTAACATGGAGACAGACAGAGGGTGGGGAATTACAGGTGAGGTAACTATCCTGACAGCATGATAGCTCAGTGATTAGCACTTGTGCCTTACTGTCATGAGTTTGATTCCTTTGATTCCCTTAACGATTGGAATTTGGTATGTTCTCTCCAGCTCTACATAAATTTTCTCTGGGAGCTTTGGTTTCTACCCTCCCATCATAAATCATGGAACCCAGGACACATCTGCAGGGCCCCGGCTTCTATATGACATCATAGGTGATGTCGCATGGGGGGCACAGACCTGCATTAAGTTATTCCCTGTGCATTGGCTTGCTATTGAATAGCTCCCAGCAGCATGTATCGGTGGTAAGTATAAGCGGGTTCCATCAGCTCCAGGCATGGAACAGTAGTCCCAGCTGCCCCTCCTGATGGCAGCCCCGTTTCCCACACTCCCAAAACATGCTAGTAGGTTAATTGATTGCTGACAAAATTAACCATAGTGTGTGAGGGAATTTGGAGTGTGACTCCAGGGGGGTGGGGACTGATGTGCTTGACAACTGTTCTCTGTACAAATGAATGTGAGTGACAAGTTTTCTTAATAATATTAACTGGAGGGCTGTGTGTAGGAGAGAAGTTTAAGGAAATGTTGCTTTACAGGTAATGTGGTATAAATATAGTAGTATTTATAGATTGTCTTAGTATTTCAATATTTCATGTGCATTTAGGATTGATTATTTTTCTTCCAGTTACTAAACATCATGACCCTTGAGACATAAACACACTTACAGAATCATCTTCTAATATGATACTGATATTTTAATGTTTTTTTTTAATTTACATTAGTCGTTTGTTTTACTGTATTAAACAACTAAGAAATGGTAATCTCCTAAGGCAAATTCCTTAGTGTCTTTAATTAAGTATTTATATTGTGCATAATCTTCAGTGATTTTACACTCTGCTTTATTGTTATATTGACTACTATTAAAAATGTATTGCAATCAGAGACAAACAATAGCATGAATGCAATGATAAATGTAGTAAGTGGATATTCATTTTATATAAAAGTTTTCTATTATTATTATTATTATTATCATAAAGCTTTTTACATGTAATTTTTTGCACATTTTGAATATCTTGCATAGTATTCCTGCATACCTAGGACCTTTGTATGTTTATTAGTATTTTTACATTTCATTTTAGATACATTTGCTGTAGTTTACAAATTATTCATATACCAGGCTTTCTCTGGATCAATATTTATTTTAATGGAGAAGACAAACCAGTCCCATTCAACAGATTTCATTCTTTCTGGTCTCCTTTACCACTCAAACTATGACATTCCTCTTTTCTCTTTGTTTACCATTACATATGTAATGTCCTTGATTGGAAATCTCCTTATCATTGTAGCAATAGCATTCAGTTCTAATCTTCAAACTCCAATGTACTTTTTCCTGTCTAACCTTTCGGTCCTTGATGTTTGCTGCATTTCTATAACAGTACCTAAGATGTTACATAACTTTGTAACTGCTTCATTTTCAATCACATTTTATGGATGTGTTATCCAGTTATATCTATTTACATGGGTTGAGATTACAGAACTTCTGCTTCTTACCTATATGGCATTTGATCGCTACATTGCAATCTGTAAACCTCTACATTACACTCTTATCATAACTCGTAAGGTGTGTTTCCAGGTATCCATAAGTGTTTGGACTGTAGGGGCTTTGAGTTCAGCTGTTCATACATTTATAACTTTCAGTTTGTCCTTCTGTGCTCACCGAGAAATTAATAATTTCTTCTGTGAGGTACCTTCATTACTTAAGTTATCATGCTCCGACACCGCTGTAAATATAATATTAACACTTGCAACAAATTTCTTTTTATGCATTGTGTGTTTTGCATGTATATCTGTTTCATACATATTCATATTGTCTAGCATTTCACGCATCCAATCAATAGAAGGGAAAAAGAAAGCTGCTTCTACCTGCACTTCTCATATCCTGGTTGTAATCATTTATTATGGAACTTTATTCTTTGCCTATATCAACCCTCAATCTGAATTTTTCCTCAACCAAGATAAAATTCTTTCTGTCATTTATGCTGTATATGTCCCTTTACTTAATCCTTTAATATACACTCTTAGGAATAGGGATATGGCAGTTGCAGTAACCAAACTAAGTCACAGAGTAATAAACAGCAGGTAAGGTGTATTTTGTAATTTTGGGTTATAATTAAAATAAAAAATAAAATTTTCAAGGAAAGAAATTATTTCTGTTATAATGAGCACACATCTAAGCATTACATGAATAAGTGTTAAAACAAAATTGAGGCACAGTACCTTACCATAAACATCTGAGTCAGGATCCAGACTTACAGATGTCAGGCCACTTACATATTGGGGGTGGGGAGGGGGGTGCGTGGATTAGCTATGCTTACACCTATTTTATATTGTATTTTATTCTTTTTAAGCTGATGATCTGTTTGTATCGGCTTCCATATGTTTTGCAGTAGTGGAATATGGTGATCCGCTATATTTAAATGAGCAAATGTGTGTGTTTTAAAGTGCTGCTGTGAGTACAGTAACAATCCAGATTTCCTGCACTTCCTATTCTTATTACACAGGTCTGTATACCTTACAAATATAAAGCTGTTAAATCTTAAAATTAAATATTATTATTACACACACTATACATTGACTATTTTTTTTTTAGCCTGAACAGAAGTGTATTGCTGCACATTTTGTTCAGGCATTTTTTAAGACAGATATTTATTTTCATTTTTATTATTATAATTACAGAACACACAAATGAAATCAATTTAATTATATAAATTAAACTTAAAGATATCTTGAATCATGTAAATTGTATAGGCTGCTGCATTAAGCCTTTTAGCCTATTTTCCTATTCACATCCTTCCTTTTGCAGGTTTCAAAAGTATGCTCATTTTCAATATGACCTTTCCAGATTTGCTACTGTCGGAACTTCGGATAGGATGCACGCATTTTCAACAGCGGGCCTGCGCTAAAGCCTTTGGTCTGTTACGCTGACTGTTAATTCCTCTATATGGCACTTATCAAGAGCTACACTTACACCTTTTTTTTAGGTGCAAATGTAGACCTGAGCAATACCCTTTTGAACTGCAAGGGGAGGAAAATCAACGAGTCCGTCTTTTTTTAGATGGAAGTGCAGCAGAATTTCGCATTGCACATGCTCAGTGCAATTGTTCTTCCTAATACACGGACATGCATTTCTCCGATTGCGACTACTTATGAATCTGTCCACATCGTATGTGAAAAATGGTCACGCCACTGTATGCTAATTGGAATTCAGGCGTACCATTGGTGTCGCCTGCGTTTGCGCATCCGTGTTTAAAATCACATCCAACAATTTCTTTGCACCATCCCTGGACATGGTGCTAGCCTTTCGGTTTGCTATCCATCCTCTACCATTGGTTAATTCATTTTGTTGACCGATTTTGTTGTCTAATTAAAAATTGTGAATAGTATTCGCAAGTGTTAAAGATCTGGATTTACTTGAATAGCGGGAGTGAAAAGCGGAAATGCTGTAATACAACGAATGTGGTTTAACTTTTAAGTAATTGGATGTTTACAAGGTATCATTTTTTATGGGTTTTTTCATATATGTAATTGAATTGTTTTGTTTTGTAAATTTGAATATTAATGTATATTAACTAAAGATAAACACTTTTTTAATGGAATAATTTTTATGTATATTCTGTGACTAATATTAAAGTGGTCCCTTTCTTTCATGACTCTAACATGTTTTTTTTTTACACCCTCCAGGTTGCTAAACTATTCAAATGATTGTTACTTAAAGATCCTGCCATTGTAAGTGTTATTTTTTTTCAATAAACCATACAACAGTTATACAGTTATATATTTTTTACCTGTTTTCACTGAATGATCTTCTCATTTACCTTAACATACAGGCATTGCTTATCCTGTATAAAGTAAACCAAACCAGGGAAGATGAGGCTCACGCTTTGACAGAGCAGCGTCAGACCCACAGGAGCAGGGAAGGGTGTACCGTACACGTGTATGCCTCTTTGGGATGTGTGATACTGAGATGCGCAGACGCTTTTGTCTACCGGGTGTGGGTCTCCGGTTTGAATGGCCCAATTTTGAAAGTGCTGTTTCCACCCCAGCCAGTTACGAACTGGCTGGGATTTCGATTGCATATGCCTCGAGGAGGCATTACTATCGATCCATGGAGCACCGACCTTTTGGTGCTCCGAAAAGTTAGTAAAAATAGTCCCCCACTCCTTTCCCTAATTCTTACCATAACCCTCCTCTCTCACTACCCTAACCCTAACCCTCCCTTCTTGACAGCCTGACCCTAACCCTACCTTACTTACAGCCTGACCTTAACCCACCATCTCCCAAAGCCTGACCCTAACCCTCCCTCCCCTGCAGCCTGACCCTAGCCCTCCCTACCCCGCACAGTTTACTCACCTGTACATCGGTCCGGCGATAGTGGCGGCGGAGGGGCGACCGAGTGATATTGTCTTTCCTAAGGTGAATGGAGGAAGTATGCCGAATGGCATACTCACCCATTCTGAAAAAAGTATAAAATGGTAAATATTTGAAAAAGGGACATCCAAAAAGGAACTTTCGGATTTCCCATTTTTGCAATTCATATTTTTATGCTGGAGAATGCAACCATTGTCTACCACCTCACATTGTCTTGGACACTTTGCAGATTGTGCTAAGGGACCTAGAATCACATATAAACATCCGCACAGCAATACCACCACTTACAAAGTTGTTAGAGGTGATAATGTTTTGTGCCTCTGGGACATTTCAGATGCATACAGGGGCTGCATTGGGAATATCCCAGTCCTCCTTAAGTGTTAAAGGTAGTCACAAGGGTATTCCTGACATATAGGAGTTAATTTATACAAATTCCAATAGACAAGGAAGCCCTTGTGTGTACAAAGAAGCTTTTTACAACATTGCTATCTTGCCTCATAATATAGGGGTTGTGGATGACACACATATCCCCATCGTTGCAAGAGGAACCAACAGCCATATTTACTTCAATAGGAAGCGATATCAGTTCATTAATACCCTGGTGATATGTGATGCCTCCCTCCTTTTCCCATGTGTAGTTGCTATATATCCTGGCAGCACACATGACTCTTTTGTCATGCACAACTGTGCAATGTGGCAAATATTAACAATAATCAGTTGCAGTCCCCGCATAGAAGGAGGGATTTCCGAAATAGGGGCATCTGAAAATTACTTTTTGGATGTCCCTATTTTGAATACCCCTTCATTTTAGACATTTGTTTTTAGAATGGGTGAGTATGTTGATCGGCATACTCACCATTTCCGTTTCGGAAACGCCGCCACCGCTACCGCAGGACCCGGACCACGGAAAAAGGTGAGTAACCTCTCCAGGGTTAGGGCTGCGGGGAAGGGAGGGTTAGGGTCAAGCTGCAGGAGAGGGAAGGTTAGGGTCAGGCTGCGGGATATGGAGGGTTAGGGTCAGGCTGCAGGGAAGGGAGGTTAGGGTCAGGCTGCGGGATATGGAGGGTTAGGGTCAGGCTGCAGGAGAGGGAAGGTTAGGGTCAGGCTGCGGGATATGGAGGGTTAGGGGAGGGAGGGTTATGGTCAGGCTATGGGAGAGGGAGGGTTAGGGTCAGGCTCTGGGTGATAGAGGGTTAGGGTCAGGCTGCAGGGAAGGGAGACTTAGGGTCAGGCTGCGGGTCATGGTGTGTTAGGGTCAGGCTGTCAGGAAAGGAGGGTTAGGGTCAAGCTGCGGAGAAGGAAAGGTTAGGGTTAGGGTAATGGAAGGGGAGGGTTAGGGTTAGAATTAGGGGAAGGCTTGAGGTAGTTTCCATTCTTACCTTTTGGAGCACCATGTACAGAACTCCGTGGATCGATTGATATGCCTCATCGAAATAGGGCCGTTCTTTCCGGGAACCCACACCCATACATCATGGTGTACCTTGGGATGAGGAGGATATGGTAAATGTGACATCAGACCAGGTCGAACAAATAGCCCCTTTGCTTGATGTGGAGGAAACAGGATTTTGTCACAATATTGTCCCTCATTATTTCACATGTATATACTACTGGTAAATCCAATTTTACACACATTGAGATGCAGATTGTAGATCCAGAACAAGACCGCATATACGCAATCTATGTATCGAAACGATACGCAGATTACGTACAATTGCTACTACGCATGCACAGTAGCTATTGTTCATTGAATTATGTCCGTCTATGGAAGACGGACGTAGTTCTGGATCCGGCCCATTATTCTGATCATGTCTGCCATAGTATTACTTTATATAATGGTTTTACTATATTTGTGTAGAATTGATTCACATTAAATTGTAAACTCTGGAGTCTAATAGTAATTAAATATAATGTTTATTTTAGCAAAATAAAATGAAGTTAAAAAGGTTACAGTCACCAATATTAAATGAGTAAAGGAAAAGGGGGTGACGTTTAAATCTAAGGGTCAGTGTTTGGTGCTGGGAATGGGGCCAGAATGGGTCCAGTTTGAAGGCTGGAGTTGGTAAGGTGGCTCATACAGGCTTTAATACTGGTGTTCAGGATGGAGTTGGAAATGGTGAGGGAAATGTGGATTGTGATAGGAATGCTAGCAGGCAGGACGGTGTTGTTGATGGTACTGGGACTGTGAGCGGGGCTTGAAATTTGAGTGGGGATAGAGAAGGGTATGTGCCTGGGCCTGAGAGTGGGTCTAAAAGATTGTCTTAGAGAGAAACTAAGAGTGAAGTTGAGAGTGAGAATGAGGTTTATTGTGGGACTCAAAGTGGGAAAGGAGCTCATAGTGGGGATGATGGTGTGTATATATATATATATAT
>WWET01004636.1:91104-101150 GCA_011038615.1 Limnodynastes dumerilii | reverse complement strand
CCGACTATTATACTACTGCTGACTGCTCAGTTTCACCGTGGATAGTGAGACACTCACACTGTTATACTCTACCTTTAATGAAACCTCAAACAGGAAACCATAAAAGACATGTGCCAAAATTACTTGTGACACATTGCATAAGGTTACAACAAAACATTCTTATTCATACATATAAACATTTGTTAAAATATAGATTACGCCACCATATCATCCTGCCAGAAGATTGCGCTATCACCGTTAAAGTACTCCACATAGCGTGTGCGATTAGCTTCAGCTACATCATTAGTGTTTCTGAAACAGACATGCTCTAAGGAATAATGAGCAGCAAGATCAGAGCATTCCACACATAAATTGTGAAGATGAAATGCTGTGCTGGGTGCTGCTGGCATGTTGTGTTTTACATACCTATTAAATAATGAAATCCTCCCTGTGAGCAACCTCACAGGACTATTTGGAGACTCTAAATGCATATGAGATACGCATGATAGGTGGACACTGGTATTTAAATCGTACAGTAAAGACTTGGCTAAGCCCTTACCTACAATTCAGTTTTCTGCACACACAGAGATGTATGCGGAATACCTAAGGCAGGCTCCAGAGCACATAGGCCCTGTTTGGAATAACAAATTCCATATGTTAGCTTTGCCACTTAAGTCTGTATTTGGTCCAAAGCCATTATTATAGGGTTGATGGAAACTGTAATAGAAAATAAAGTTATATTAATTCCAAAGTAAATCCATAAATTAATGCATAGTCAATGTTTCTAGCTCTAATATTGGGATTTTTTTATAGAGAAACAGGCCACCTGTTCACAGGCTCTAGACCATAACAACACCAAGTGCATCGTTAAGGGAAATTGTGCCAAGCAAGTGGATAAAATGACTGCAGAAACCAGACTCCTGAAGTCTGCTGAAAAGTTTTTTTGCTAATAGGCCCATGGACAAATTTAATACCTTGGAAATGCTCTTTGCAAACAAATTAAGAGTAATGGATGACCAATGCATAGAAGCTAGTACATGATCCTATACAAGGCCAGAAAAGGGGAAGTGATTGCTGATCCAACCCTCACCAAACCAAGCCCTTCGTCTTTTATATGATACTTCAAGAAAATACGTCACCCTCCTCCTCAGTATATGCCTCCACCAATACTCATGCAACATCATCTTCAGGGAAATATATTATCTATACTTGCTCTCCCATATCTCATACACATGGTGAGTGGGCCACCAGGTGGATGCCATCATATGCAGAATAACTTTGTACAGAGCCTGCATGGTACATACTGACAGGCTATTTCTGTAGTCAGGATCAGGACCAATGTTCTTAAACAAACATTGGGCTAGATCCAGACTTAAGTAAGTGCTCGAAATTAGTTACTCCTGGGCTAAACCATGTTGATTGCAGGGGAGTCATATTTCATCTGTTGCAAACATTATTAGAGTTGAGAAGTGATGTTTTCCAACCCAAGTCTAAATAACAGAGTGATCGGTTGGTCGGTATCTGTGTGCAGTAAGCAATTCAAAGATATATCCCTGCATGCAAAGAATACAATTAACTTGACTCCCCCTGAAATCAACATGGTTTATCCCAGGAGTAACTAATTTCAAGCACTTACTTAAGTCTGGATCCAGCCCATTATGAGTACACATAACACAACAGAGTTTAGGGACTCCCTTATGCATAGGCAGATTATTTTATTGTTTGATTTTTATGGAAATTATTTAGCTTCCTTTGTGTGGAAAATTTGGGCCAGATTTACTAAGCTGTGGATTTGGAAAAGTGGAGATATTGCTTATAGCAACCAATCAGAATCTAGCTCTCAATTTCTTATTACATACTAGAGAATGTCAGCTAGAATCTGGTTGCTATGGGCAACATCTCTACTTTTCCAAACCCACAGTTTAGTAAATCTGACCCCTTGACTTATTTTTTTGCTTTAAATTATACTATATTACTCACTAATCAACAAACTAGAATGAATTTGTAACAATGCTTTTTTGAGTAAACTGGACATAATGTTCCAGTTCTCTGAAGTCCCTAAAAAAAATTAGAATAAAGATAATTATCAAATACTTGGTAATTTACTGAATGGCCTGTCATATAATTTCTTATGTTGGAAAAGAGTAGGCAGATATAAATGTTATGAATAATAATAAATAAAAACTACATAGTATACACGTCAGCAAAATAATGTATTACATAGTTTTTCTGTGTTACTTGGCAGGTACTCAGTTCTCTAGTACTCTAACTAAGAAAACATTGGGGATTAACATACTGAAGTGTGCATTAACAAATGCACCCCTACAGATAGCTAATTGGCACATATACGCAAGGACATAAACTAAAGTTGGGCTTTTCTTTTTTTCTAAAACAATTTATAACCTAGCAACATACAAAAGAAGAATTGACGGTAATAAATTCCAGCCAAAAAACGAATTCATCAAGTCTGACAAAATGAAACTAGTTTTGAAGAAAACTTTGTTAATATAAAAAAAAAGTTAAAGCACTATTTATTATTTTTACTGATCTCTATCATGCTACAGGCTTACATAGCTTTTCCACATTGCTGTCATATGTAACACCGGTATCTAACGTATGCTACCTTATTCGTGTGCCTCACGGCATGTGCAGAATACAAGGACATTCAAGCTGTAGGCACCACCACAGGTAAAGAAAAATATGGAAAGCTGATGACAGGTAAGAATAAAGTATGAAGTAACGTAAGTATGAAGATCACCATTCTCATTACATGTGAGCTCGTCTCCACGTATTAAATAAGCATGCCTGACATGCTAATCCAAAATGAAAATAGCTCTTTCCACTGGCACCAATGACAATGCCAACACACTAAACACAACCAGTAGTTGCTGGCAATGTAGAATGATGTTTCCTTTTCTTTCAAATTACTTTTTAAAGTAGACTATAATTACTGTAGAAATGCTTTAGACACATCTCTTTTCAACTGCTATTTCCAACATCATATGGCACTGTTTTCCTGAGCCAAACATCTCCTCAATTATCACAAAAAAGAAAACATGGCCTGGCACTCTAGCCATTACCCAGTGACTGACCATGATCTTCTATCTTTAAAATAAAAGTCAGAGAATTAGTTACAGATATCTGAAGATATATACGTGATAAGCCACCCGCCACTTGCAAGGCTTCTCTGTTAGGTGGTCTTAACTCTAAAATTTAGAGTCCCAATTGTGGGTCTCATATCAAATATCTTTTTAAACTGAGAGCTCACCTCTTGCAGAGGTCCCCAAATCTCCAAAACAGCCACTCTGAGACAGCACCCCCTCTCAGCTGCCAACCCAGACACGCTTTAAAACACACTTCCAAGTTAGAGGTTGCTTAAGATCAGTTTTTAAGGTAATTTATACTGCAGGTGCTCAAGGCAAGGGGAATTTGCACAAAAAACAAAACTTGGCCTGGCACTGTAGCCATTACCCAGTGACCCATTACCCATCTCCTCAATTATGTCCGTACACCCTCTCTTTCTTTCTTTCTCATCATGTGATCTTTTCATTGGCCACAAAATCTACAAGTCTAAATAAGAATGTCATAGCAACTCAACAGGATGAGGGATTGGTAGATTTACTAGAACCCCAGATAGTGAGGACTCACAGGAGGTCACAGTCCTTGATAGCAGCCCCTGATGTAGCATTTAGAGTAGACACAGACAGAGTAACTGGTGAGGATCACTGGAAAAGTACAGTTCCGGAATGCTGTTATTACTGAAATGATGGAAGTACAGGGATTTTTGGACACTACAATGGATTACTGGAATCACAGGCATCTGAGGAGCCTGCACTGGAGTGAAGGAAGCTCACAGAGTTGTGGAAATTGCACCCACGTACTGCAAGGTGCTGTGGAGCCTGCACTAAAATGCCTGAAGCACAGGATGAGCTGAAGAATCCATAGGGAAACACTGGGAGCACAGGGAGTAAAGTATAACCCACAGAGGATAAACAGGATGTGTGGGATGTGCTTGATCCAAAAAAGCACACAATGGTGTCCTTTGGATTGCAACCAATTACGTCACATAGAGCACGGGCACTCAGCAGCAAAGCTCAAAGTAGCTACATGGACAATACATTGTGCAAGAGTAGTGAGAACACTTCAGTAATAATAGGAACTTACTAATGTAATAAAAAATATTTTTTAGAATTAGCTAAAAATAAATAATACATATTTTATTACTGCTATGACTACAAATTAAAAACAACGTACCCCAGCAGCAGTTTCCTAACTATGGAAATGCATTTTCAGCTTCAAATTGGAACATGTCTGAAATAGGTAGTGGACTGCATGCCCCCTGGACATAGGCACCACCTGTAGCAAACCCTTTTTTACATCTGCTTTTGGCTCTGGATTGGATGCCCTTTCTTTGGCACTCTCTTACTGTACATTGACTACATCATCGCTTCACCCCTTCTATCTCTCAACATGCCCCTCAGAACACAAGCTGTCAATTCTCGAGTGGCACTCATAGTTGAAACAGCCCTGACTACATGCTCTTCAGTTCTGAGCATGTGCAGTAGAAAATCATGTAGAGAAACCTCACACCAGCTGGCGTATGCTCACTTCTGGATCCGGGCCATTAGGAGCAACAGCTGAGAGACTGCAGGAAAGTGATGAGGAACCGCAGCATAAGCAACAAGCAGGGATCAGGAACAGGAAATAGGTAATAACTGTGACATAAATATCAATCATTAACTGCCTTTTATTTTTCTTTACCAATTATGCACTTATACACAAAATGGAAGATGCTCAATCAATTTATAGGTAAATGCAAACAGGTGCATGAAAGGCAGGGGTTAATCTGCTAACCACAGAAACACAGGAAAGAAAATACCTCAGTAACACTGCCATTAACCAGTAACAGACTATACCGTTCTATCTGTAACATAAAACGCAGAAATGTCTGTTACACATATTTGCGCAAATATATGATAAGCCACCAGCCACCGTCAAGGCTTTTCTGCTCATGGTAGTCCTAACTCTAACAATAAGAGTCCCAATGTTGGGTCATATATATACATCATATATATGTATTAAGTTGTAATGGAGAGGGGAGATAAAAGAGAAAAAAGAGCGCTTCGCTCTAAGTGTAGTTATTAATATATAGTACAAATGTCACCTTCAGTGTAGATAGACAATATAAATCTCAAGTGCCTATTGAGCTATTACCCTTCAATTCCCCATACAAATAAGGGAAGGGATTAGTGAGCTAGGAAAAAGTAACTGTGGTAGATAACAGAAACAGACAATATTTGCCTCGTACCAGAAGTTTGTCTTTAGGTAAACCGTCAATAACCTGCTGACCACTGCGTCCTCAATCGTTCATGCAGAATATAATGTATAGACCGACCATAGTGCAATAAGTTCAAATGAAAACGTTACTATTCAAAAAATAAAAAATTAGCATGCGTACCAAAAGTACAATATAATCAGGCAATTTAAAAAAACTCTGGCTTATCTGCAGTCCTTAGATGTTCCTAGGCAGGGAAAGTCTTTCCACAGACTACGTCTGATCCACTCAGCGCATAGGTGTAATGAGGTCCTTACTCCTGCTATATGTAGAAACTGCTTCACGCTCAGAGAAGGAATAAATAAATGTATGCGCTCCTATTCATGGCCAACGCGTTTCGTCTCGGCAGCTAAGCCTCTCACGACTTCATCAGGGTTATACAGATTAGAAGGGAGCACTGCTGTGAGCCACGTATTTAAAAGAAAGTTTCTGGTCTGTTAATTAGGGACAGCTGAGGTACAATGAAAGATTTCCTTTCCTGGGTTCAAAGGCTACTTTGTTACACATGATTGACAGGTATCTCTGTTTACCCGGACTTCAAACGATTTCATTGCAGAGCGTATTTTGCTGGGAATGTCTTGCAGAACATATTTTGCTGGGATTGTCAATAGAACAAGGATGTCATTCTAACATAATAGTTCAGAATGTGTCTGCTGCTCCCAGACATGTTTCCACTTACCTTTACAAAACTTATTGAACCCTTAAGGATTGTTCATTCTTAACACTCTATAGAGTCTGCACAAGTTGAGCATTTCCTGTTGCTTACAATTTTATCTCACAAATATGTACATTTTGATGTCTATCTGACACTTTCCTGCCCTTTTTCACCAGGGACCCTCATAAGAATACACAAATTCAACAATGTGTATCTACAAGGTCTTAGTCCATATAGTTGGTTGACAGCATGGACAATAGATGTGCTATATAGGCCATAATCAGCAACTGAACAGTACCAAAGGAAAACACAGGAGGAAGACAGAAGTGAAAATCGGGTCATCACAGAAATCAACGAAGACATTATTGTTCTAATGTGTGCATGTGCAGTACGCAAAAAGCGGCATTTTCTAATCATAGGACCTGATTCAGAATTATGTTTGCGTGGGTATCTTTAGTACACATGGAACATAAGCACGGTAATAAGGAACGTAAAAGAGCATTTAATATAATAGGAACACCCACTATTAAGTTGCGTCCTTGCCTATTTTAAGCGTGCACATATTCCGTGCCTAAGTTTGGTACGGACATTCCGTGAGTACTCATGTCACGTTTGTATTTGGCACTTGAAACTGAGCTGTCTCTTAATGATGTTTAATCTTGGTATGCAGTGATTATGGACAGTTGATTACAACTAATGACTATGTAGTAGGTATGCTGCAGCAAGTGCAGAGAGACTGCTGAGTCAGATGTAAGGCCGCACACGCCAGTCCAAAATGGCGGAGGCCACCGCGCCCGCCGCTGTCGGGCTGATCTTCCGGGCTTCAGAGGTCCAGGGAGCCAGGATTTACCATCTACCTTTGCCTGGGCTTATCCGTCACACATCCCGGGGGAGCTAAGGTGATATGAGCTCAATATAGCCCCGGATGGTAGCAAATGGAGAGTGCTGCACACGGAGCTCATAAAACCGCCGCCATCTTGGCCGACGCGTGCACTGGAAGTCATTTTTTTTATTTTTTACAATTTGCAGTTGTACATGTTATTGTGCATGTGTTTTTATAATCATTAGAACACATTTAATTTTTAAATGGCATTACATTTGTGATAAAACAATTGAACCTAACAGATTTTTTATTTTTTTTTCATTACAAATTTCACTGTAAAATAGATAGATAGATAGATAGATATTTTAAAAAATTTAAATAAAGAAGTTTGATTTTTAAGTTAGTCCCTTATATAGCGTGGAATTTTTTTTTTTTTAAGTTTATAACAACATTAATGGACGTGTGTTTATTTTTTATCCTTAAATAAACCTGAGACAGTTAAACATATTTTGAAAGTGTTTACTATATTTATGAACAATTAGTCAAAAATATAATAGACAAAACATGTTTCTAAACAAGTTACCTTGTGTGATAAAAAGCTCTTTCAAACAGTTTTTTTTTCTTACCCACAAAACAACTTAGAAAGTGCTGTGTAATTAACAAGAGGTGCAGCATGTAATATAATTAAGAAAGCTTGCAGCCTCAAATTACTTCAAGTCACATGTTCATAAGTTCAGTGCAGAATATACAAACCTACCAAGATCCACGACTGAAAGACTGCTTCAGGATCCGCATGTAAATGTTCTTAAGTTCAGTACGCAAGTTAAGAACCACGCCTGCGTAACTAATTTGAATTACGTGCACGGATTTCATTTCCGTATGGATATACTTACGTGCGTGATCTGCTCTTAAGCTACATGCACAATATGTGTACTGAGCATGCGCATTTTCATTTCACGTAACTTACACTATTTAAGTTACGTCCGTACGCAATTCGGAATCAGGTCCATAGTGATAAGAAAACCCCCACCTTTTTGTAAGTCTGGATGCTGTACCATGATCCTTTATTATAAATGTCTATAAATCTTAATATGAATGTAGCTCAGTGACATTGGGTCGTATTCACACTTAAGAGTAAGTTAGGTTTGGACAGAACCGCACCAACCTCACTGGTGCAGCCCATAACCAACCCCCGTTTTTAGGTACTTTATGGCACTTAAGAGTTCCATAGGGCTGCCTTATCTTACTGTGCATAGTTTCCCTCTTAAAAAGGAAGCTACGCATAGACAATGCCTCTCCCCGACTCAGATCTCCATGTGTTTTTTGTACGCATGGAGTGCTGGAGTCCGCATGGAAGAGTGGGGTGCACTTCCCTGTCCCTTCCCCCTCTTGTGCAGAGTTCTGGACACAACCAGGACCCTACTTTAACTTCTCTGCACGGACCTTCATCTGTCTGAATGTAGATCTGTGCAGAACTTCTGATCGCGGTCCCCGAACCTTGATTAGCATATCTGGCGGGGAATAAGCATGCGGAAGTCAAGTACCACCCCCTCGTTCAGATCTCCTAGTGTATGGAACTGAATTCCGTATGTTAGGAGATCCGTAGCGTAACATGCAGATGTTACATTTCAGGGGACTTATACAAGAGGCTTACTTAAGTCCCCTGTCTTTATTAAACAAGGATCAGGCAATGTATGACCAGAAATTAAAGAGCATTACATTAAAATATTAGCACAACTTTGTTCATGTCTACCAATGTGAATATTGTATAGGACATGCCTTTTATTGTGATCATTGATTATATGATATAGAATGCTGCAACAAATATCCAACACCTTGGTCTATTTAATAAAAGAGGAAATCAATTCCCTCATCTCCTAAACCACAATCCAAACCACTTAAGATTTCAAAATACAAAGCGATCTATTACTAAAAACAATCAAAGAAGGACTAACAAAGAATAATTATGAAGAAAATCAAGCACAAAAGCTATGAATGAAAGTACTATGTGTTTTGTCTTTATGCTTAAAATAAGTAAGTAAATAAGTATATTAAGTTAAAACTAACATTTGATCCAGGGAATATTCCCAATGGAGATGCTGTTATAATAGATTATTTAGCAAAGTTATTTTTATAGTCTCTAATACAGATAGAAATCAAAATGAGATATGGTGTTTGCCAAATAATCTCTTTGTTTAATCAGAATATTTTGTAATATCAGCTTTCTCTGAATAGCCACATATTTTGACCTTGCTGGAAACTCGTGAGAATTGTTTTGTAAGTTTCACATTTATGCATTTTATTAACTGAAATGAGGAAATTACTACATGTAAAGAATTCCATAAGCTTCCTTAGCCTATTCTAAATTCACATAGGATATTTAGTCAGTGGAGCTTTTATCATCATTCAGATTTTAATCTTTGGCTGTATTTCTGATTAATAAAAAGAACTGATAGTGTTTATTTATTTTTACGTGCATGCAGTGGAAGCAGTGGCATCATCATATGACTGATAAAGAAATGTGTTGACATGTTCTAGGGAGATGAGAGAAAAATAACCCCTTGAAATAGCACTGTGCTTGGGTTACAATGAATTAGGCAGCATGTAAAGGTCATCTGTGCATGTGTACATAGCATTTCAGGATGTCAAGTCATTAAAGATCAAAAAACATGTTTCTTTTTGGTATTGTTCTTAAAAAACTGTATGTAATTTCTAATGTTCAGTGACAGTACATGTACATAGAATCTGCTCCTAATGAAAAAAAATGTCACTTCAAATAGAAGGTAATTGGAAAAGCAATTTACATCATGGGCACAGGGAGTGGGGGTATAGAGGGGCCACACTTTGGATGTGAAGCTTTGACACAGTTCTTTGCAGAGTGCTTGTGCTAAGAATGTGCAGGATAGATGGGGGTCAGAGTCTACAGTATGGGGCTGATCCAAAACTGCACTTACACCTGCAAAATAGATACTACTGTAAAACCATGTTTCAATGTGAGGGAAGGCAAATTTAAACAGTGAAAACAGAATTAGAGTTCAGAGGTGAAGTTTCCTAGATCAACTCTAATTTACAGATTCAACATAAAGCTATGCAGTATGTGAGTCCTATGTGCAAAAGTAAAGTATTTTCCCTGCATGTAAAATAATTCTAATGAATTAGCCCTCCTTGCATTGCAAAATGGTTTAGCTGAGCAGTACACTTGCACTTGTTTTGCCCTCACTCCCAAACTCTGCGTTAGCCCCTATATTTATATA
>WWET01004636.1:72516-82681 GCA_011038615.1 Limnodynastes dumerilii | reverse complement strand
TTAACTACCTCCCCACCTACACTAACCTGAACGTAGGGACGCTGGGGGACGTCCCCTCCAGCGTCCCTACGGCGCTGCTACGTTGCCGTAGCAACGCCGGGCAACATCTGCCCGGCGCATGCGCAGATCGGCTGCAAAGCCGATCTTACGCTTACACCCGCCGTCCGAGCGACGGCGGCCGTTATTCAGGATCAGGCCCAAGGAGAGTGATTATTGGTTCAGTGTTAACATCATCTTACTAGTTATTTTACTTATAATAAATAAGAAAATAAGAAAATAATCTATTTGGGATTCTAAAATTCCTGCCTAAAAAGTAGCAATAATTATTTATAACTAAAAATCTCTGTAAATGTGAATATTCTGGGATAATTGTTTTGTGTAAAATTCATATTTTTATAGTAATATGAGAGTATTTAACAATGTAATTTTTTGAGTGAATGTCTGCTGGCTAGGGACCCATGGTTCACAGATAAATTATATTTGTTTTAAATATAATGTTTTATAAATGATATGCCAAATGTAATTATCAATATTCAATTGCAAATAACATCAGGCCTACTTTCATACTGACTCATGTAATAACAGGAACACTACCTTTGAACACAGCATGCATTCTAGTCTAATCATCAATAATACTGTGTCAAACATATTATCTTTAATCAAGGAGATTGTGTCCTTATCTTTAACAAATGGCCTATATTTGGTTAACTTTGGATATTCACTGTTGAAAAACTGTTATAACTATTACATTTTTATTAAACATAATTGAATTTTTTTTATATGTAGCATAGTATTGTAAACTAAATTACACTAATTATTGCACACAGGGCTGCCATCAGGAGGTAACAGCCGGGACTATTTTCCCGGGCCCCGAAGCTGGTAAGGCTTAAAGATTCTTACCATCCTATATCCTACCGCTGATTCTTGCTACTTAGAGCTGTACACTAGTGGGCCAATGTGCAGGGAAATCCTTCAAAAATGACATTGCGTAGGAGGCAGGATGCAGAGGATGTGCCTCAGACCCCAAAATATCTGGTGGTGGCCCTGATTGCACAAAATACTGGAATGATATGTGATTTTAAAGCATATTTATTAGTATATTATCACATTTTGAAGATTCAGTCAGGTTATGTCAGGGATTTTATTGCAGTTCATGAGGGTACAGAGTGTAACTGAGGACCTGATATTTACCAGAGTCCCAGATGGTAAAAATGGACTTAGATGCAGACCTGGTGTCTGGTAGCAGGTTGCAGTCCTGGTGGCAGTCCCGGACATAGCATGCACAGAAGACACAGGGAACAGAGTAGCAGATAAGGATCACTTGAAATGGGGTACTGTACCAGAAGGCTGGAGGCACCAAGAACTGTGGAGACTGCACTGGAGTACTGGAGGCACAAGGAGATGTGGATACTGTTCTGGAATGCTGGACACACAGGGAGCTGTGTAGACAACAAAGGGATACACTGAGAGCACAAGGAGTGAAAAATAATCCACAAAGGATAGCGTTTTTTACAATAATATTAATAAAAATATACAATATTAAGCTGGAAATTAGAGTTAGGTTAAAGTTTCCTGATTAACACTCTACTTTTTCTTGTTTTTGTTGGTGGTTTATCATTCGTCAGTCATCACTGTAGCCTCAGTGCTCCAAGGCTCCAAGGTCCGGGTAGGTTATCTGCAGATGTGTACACTTATTTTTTTACTGTTATTCCTTTAATATGCCCTCACTGCTCCCAGACAATACTTCCATGTTTCTTAAAGTAGGAGTGAATCTAAGATAACTGAATCTTCAACTATATTTTATACAACCCTACCCTTCTTAAAACTGACATTATATATTCTACTATGTCCTTTATGTGATGGTAAAACAAGGGCTAGATTTACTAAACTGTGGAAAAGAAAATGTGGAGATGTTTCCCATAGCAACCAGTCAGATTCTAGCTTACATTTTGTAGTGTGTACTAAAAAAGAAAGAGCAAGAATCTGATTGGTTCCTATGAGCAACATCTGCACTTTTCCACAGTTTAGTAAATCTAGCCCCAAGTGTCTAGTTGTCTGTTGCTGTGTACAACATTTAAAAAATAAAAAAAAACAGACAAAAAAATAGACATATGGTAATAATTAAATTCGTTTTTTTGGGGCATTTTTTACTGTCTATTATTAACATGTGTTTTATTGTGAGTCATGGATAACAGCAAAAAGATACAGCACTAACAAACAATAAAGCTCAATATTTTCACAGCTCGATGTAATGGACACTATCTTTTTAGGATAAAGATACTAAAGTGTACTATTCAGGTACTACTACTGGTTACAAGAAAAATAAAAACATCCCTTGTTAAATTAAAAATAAATGTATTTATGGCTGTACCCATAGATCAAGCAAAACTACTAGAGAGTGAAGAATTGAATTTCACCTCTCAGAAATAAATAATCCAAATGAATAGAATCTACCTTTCTCTTGGGTACATCATATAGCTTGTGCTCCTAAAGCCTCAGGATTCCTGTCTCCTCTCCAGCTTCTTCTCATAAAACAGAGATTCAGAAGACAGCCAGGAATGGAGTTTTTCTGACTCCCATGGGTGTACAATAAAATATATTAGACAAAAAGTATTCAAACATATAAAACACATGAGAAATTCAAGTATTATATTGGAAGAATCAAACTGAAATATACAGTACATAACAACACCCCTGCTGCTCAATTATAAAGGCTTAGGCATAACAAACAACACTTTGAATAACCTTGGACAACCCCACTGGAACTCTTAAACCCATATGTGATATTCTTTCAGCCTTTTCTGGAAATTACCCAACATGTTTTTATTTATACCTTTCTCAAAGTAGGGAGGATGACAATGGGCCCTTTTCATTTTCAACCCTATTTAATCTTTACACAACTGTGCTGAATGATGTGTACTCACATGCTGTATTATGGGATTATTCCCAAGGGTATGGAGTCTAACTAAGGTCTGTTTTACATTGTTGCCCCTGGTGGTGGAGACAGACTTTACTGAATATAATCAGCAGGTCACAACTGCTGGAGGCAACCCCAGGTGAAGCAAGGTAGTATGTGGTGGTATGTGATAAATGTGATTCCCTAATATCCCAATATGGGGTGAAGTGAAGCAAAAATAGGAGCGAACATCCTATTGATGTGAGGGAGAATAAACTACAGGTTGGCATATCACTCACAGCATAGCAACAGGGGGTGTGGTTAGAAGTTTCCAGAAGAGTAAACAATTGTTGATATTTATTGGTTGGGATGCATTTTTGGGTGTGGTTAGGTCAGGTGACAGATGTTTTATAAGATAAGGTCAGGGGTGTGGTTTGTGTATTTGATCTTCTTTTCCCTTCCTCCCTCCCTATTTGTTAGGTTGTATTTTTTAACTTGTCTTTCTTCCTTACAGACGGGGCGTAGGTGGGCCGGTAGAGGTGTTGTGTCACCATTTAATTTTGGCGCAAAAAATATGTGTGGAGAAATATCTCGGAGTAGAGGCGCACCCTTCAGTTAACGCCAGACTGCCCGACCTGCAACGGGGGTCTTGGTCTGCCTCCTCCAGATTGATGAGGTGTGCACTTGGAAGTGGTGGAGCCGGGGGAATGGGGTTGGGGGAGGCGCCTGTTTGTTGACAACCAGTTTGTCCTTTAGGTTCCTGAGGTGACACACACCTGCTATGGCCACCTTGTCTCAACCCTAAATTTATAGTCAAACGATTAATAATCAATTTAAAGAGTTCAGGGTTCTTTATTTCAATAAACCTATGCCCCCTTTTTAACTGCAATAAAGTTGTCCGAGTCTTATTTTGTATGATTGTTGTGATGTGAGTGGTATGGTCAGCCTTAGTTAGTTTATAGAATGTATTAGAGCACAAACATACAGGTTGTAGAAGACATGAGAGCTGTGAGTAACTAGAATCATAATAGTGACATAACAAGATACAGAAGTAAATAAACACAAACTGGAATCAACAACACAGAGGTAATCAAATATATACAATTCACAGGAATACAATCGGATCACAATAGAACAGTACACAAGGCAGGGACGACTGTAAACAGGAATTAGGTACTCTGATCACAAACAAAGGAGAACAGAGTTCATATGATACCAGAGAACATGAATACATACAGAATAAACAGATTAATGGTAAACAGGAAACATGGCAACACATGGAGAAAGCACGGCTGGATGTAGAAACACACGAGACGAGTGCACACAGGGGCCCCGATTCAGATCAGTGCACAAATGATTGCATATCCTGCATGACGTACTTGCGCACAGTGGGGCTGATTCAGAGAGGCGATTTCCACGGCACTTAGGTGCGTATATTTAAGATCCTAGAAAATTCGCAAAACTGCGCATGCGTAGTAATAGTGCAACGCCGTTTACGTAGCGGTTAGGAGCGTAAGTTCGCTAAGAGCGTAGGTTTGAATCGCACGCAAGCACTTAAGATCTTGAGTGCTGCGAATCTTTAAGATCTTAAGGATTTGCATGAAAATGGGCGGGGGGAGGCAGGGAAATGAGGGAAAGTGGGCGAGGACTGACACTTAGGATCTTAAATGAACGCTCCCACGTCACTTAAGATCCCAAATGACAGCGTATAGTTAAGGCTAGTCAATGGTGGTCTAAGTTTAAGATCCACTGCTGTTTGCAAGGGGAGTGTCTGTTTATGCAGTGGGCTGGAACCTGCTAAGATCTTAGCAAAGGTGCGTATATTTGCGATCTTTTCGCAATCGCATCTCTGAATCAGCCCCAGTATGTTTAATTCACAAGTGTGAGTAAACCGGACCTCTGGATAGGAAGTTAGCTCTTTGCTGCTATGTCTTATGCTCTGGAGGTGCAGGGTAGAAGAATGTGTTTTAAGGACTTAGGTGCCGATCCTGAGGAATGGGCTACAGGGAAATTACATACAGCTTGTACGTAATTCCCCTGTGTTGAAGGTTGTGCACATGCGCACAGCCTTCTTACGACGCCGTAACAGCCGGCGTACGTAATGAAAGTTACGTATGCCGTCTATTACGAAAAGTGGACTTTCCCCCCTCTCTACACATGTAGACATGCTCCGTGAAGGCGGAGATAGACATGCTAATTAGGGGACCTGGGCGGGGGGAAGCCCCGTTACGATCATGTATGTGCCCGTAATGCCGCATACGTGATCGTAAAGGTTAAGGTAGGAAACTGGACACATAAGTGTCCAGATTTCTTACCGACAGCAGGGAGTGCACAGGGCATGCACTCCTCGCTACGATGACGGCCGTAATGACCTCGGGCACCTCGGGCGCCTGTAGATCTGGCTCTAGCCTTTAGAAACTGTTATTAATTGAATAAAAATATCACTTGTGTTTATGGACTAAAGCAATGAAAACATTATTTATCTGTAAAATAATAAACTATTAAAAAAATTTTTGGGGATGTAATATAAACAAAATAAAACACATAATACACTAGTAATGATTCCATACATAATTTTTTTGCTCAGGGGTACTCAGCTGTACTAACTAATTTTTAAAAGAGTGTCCCCTAACCAGGGCCGGATTATCCATGGGGCAATCGGGGGGTCGTCCCGGGGCCCCCACACACAAAGAGCTCCCACAAATTGCTGTGAAAGTGGATGGATGTCAGTGATTGACATTCTCCTCTTAAGCACAGTGTATCGCAGCCGCCGTCATATTCTGGCAGCTGCGATAGTGTGCTTAGGAGAAGTATGTCAATCACTGACATCCATCCTCTTACACTGTAGCCGGGGAGCAAGGGGGCGGAGCATTCACATAGCGCTCCTGTCCCCTGCCTGTACAGCGCTGGCTGCGCTATGCACAGCCACTGCTCTGTTTACAAGGCGCCACAATTCTTCAGAGCGCACGCCGTGGAGGACAGAGCCGGAGGAGAGGCAGCAAAGGTAAGTTTATTGTAAAGTTTTTAAAGAAAGTGGAATGGGGATTTAAACAGAGAGGGGCACAAAGGCTGGGTGGAAACAAAGGGGAGGCAATAGTGTTCTGGAAATAAAAGGATGGGCAATAAAGCTGAATGGACACAAAAAGGGGGGCAACATGGTTGGCTAGAGACACATAAAGGTGGCAATCAGATTGACTGGATACAAAGAGGGGTCAATGAGATTGGTTGAATACAGAAGGAAGGGGCATAAGGCTGGTTGAATACACAGAAGGAGGGGGTATAAAGCTGACTAGATACAGAAGGAGAGGCAATAAGGCTGACTGGATACACATTAAAAGGGAATAAGGCTGGCTGGACACAGAAGGAGGGGCAATAAGGTTAACTAGACGCAAATAAATAGGGAGGCAATTTTTCTGTATGTCAATTTGAAGCAGGGGCCCCCCACAATTTAGTTGCCAGGGGTCCCCACAGACCTAAATCCGGCCCTGTCCCTAACTTAGACATGACCTTCAGTGGGTGCAAAAATAAACAAATCTTTTTTATGTCTGTGTTCTGAGCAGAATAGGGTGCTCTCGTCTTGGCATACTCTTACTGTACATTTACTTTGTCTCTCCACCCCTTTCCTCTCTCTTTACGACCCTAGTAAACAAGTCCCAGACGCTGGGATTGCGCTATGATCTGAATGGGATGTACCTGTGTGCCCTTCATATCTGCAGTAGTAATGAACGCAGAGAAATATTGCACCAGCTGGCTGGCTTAGATCTGGTTGGATCAGTAAGAGGCAGTAATATATAAATAAGCTGTTCATGTGCTGGTAATTAATAAAAAATTCTAATGTACACATGTCCAAAAGATTCATGATTGGCCCTATAGGATACTAAAAGTCCATCCGGGAGTAGTAGCGTAATATGCTAACACCACAACATGTATTGAAGTTATCAATTGTAATGATTTAAATTAATTAATTTGCAGTAAAGTGATGGGTCCTTTTTTGCATATATTTTGGTGGTTTGCATGCAGCATGATAATACTAGTAAAACCTAGATTTGAAAAATTAAAAAAGTGAAATACCCTATTTGCACTTGCTCCCGCAGTATGTAATTGCTGAAGATGGAGTCTATAAATTTATATTCAAGCCTAAAATGCCTTTCCAATCATTGAGGATTAGTGGAATTACATCTTCATCCTGAATATAATTGTCCAGTATTCAAACTCTGCAGGAGCCATAAAAGCACACTGGAGGGTGGGTAATACTGACTTTCAGCTGAAGATGTATTGCCACTTATTATCAATGATTTCTATTTTGAAATCCAGAGAAGCTAAATTTGAACATGACCTTGGGGATGTTTGGGACGTCTCTACACTGGCACAGTTAAAATTTGTTTACACAAAGGCACCCGACTCACAGTTGAAAGAAACATGTTCTTTAGCACACACAATATCCTGAGTGTCTTTTATACTATGTTTTCCCTTGGCACAGTATGTAGCGGGAAAAGGTCTATAGGTCATATTTTTCAGTTTAAACTACATTTCACTTTATATACAAGTGCCAGCTAATATGAAGTAGTTTCCTCAGGATAATGTGAATAAAATGAAATACATTAGCAGAGATCTTTATGATTTAATGCCACTATTACCTAATTAAAAATGTTTACATCCAGGAGTAGTACATTTCATTCTGACCAGTGAACATTTGTGAATAAAGGACCGGATTCAGAGTATCGCATCCGTGTGAAAATCACATGGATGCAATGCTTTTTAAAAAAACGCTAAATGCTCAAGGAAGTCGTATTGCTGGCGGAGTTTATGGTATCTGCCAGCATACGATTCGGGCTGAAAAAAGGGGTGTGCCAGAATATTTAAATGAGAAAAGCTCTGCACACCAGTCCGGTGGATGCGTAACAAGCCCTACGTTTCCACCATCTCAGGGATGGTGGAAGCGTAGGGGCAGCCCACTGAATCTGAAAAAAAAGTGTAGAAAAAACAAACAAACACTTTTTGGTTTAAAATTAACCCCTTCTCCGCCTGCGCACCACCGCAACCTATCTGAAAAAAGACCCTCCCCCCCACCTGTCCCACCGCAACCTATGTTAAAAAAATAAATAAATACAGTACATCCCGACAGGGCATACTGCCTCTAGTAGAACTACAAGTGCAAGCATGCCCATGAATGATAAAGCATGCTTGCGCTTGTAGTGGCCCTCCCCAAAAATACAATGAAAACGTCCACATGCCCCCCAAAAATTTAAAGTAAAAAAAAAGTGCCAATACCCGTCACCAAAAAATTGTCACATGTACCCCCAGAAATCTAAAGAAATAAAAATAATGCTAGATCCCTCTCCCCTTTATAAAAAAAAAACAGTGCCCATATAATTAAACTTGAAAATTAAAAAATGCCACATGTGCCCACATAATAAAATAAATAAAAAATGCCACATGTGCCCACATAATAAAATAAATAAAAAATGCCACATGTTGCCCACATAATAAAATAAATAAAAAATGCCATAAGTGCCCACATAATAAAATAAATAAAAAATCCCACATGTGCCCACATAATAAAATAAATAAAAAATGCCACATGTGCCCATATAATAAAATAAATAAACAATGCCTCATGTGCCCACATAATAAAATAAATAAACAATGCCACAAGTGCCCCTCTAAAATTAAAACATTAAAAATGCCCATAAGATGGCCCACCAAAAAATAAAAAAATATTTACCTGCTCTGATGGGGGTCCAGTCTTGTAAGGTTTTAATCCGGGGGGTGGCCTTGGCAAAAAAAAAACCCAATGCAGACAACGCAAACTATGTCCTGCATGCAGGACATCACGGCGCTAATGACAGTTCTACTGTCATTGGGGTGTACTTATACCCTCTGCCAGCCTGGGAATATTTCCAAATATCAAGATGGAAATCTGTATTTCCAATGCTGTGGCATGTGGCATTTTTTATAAGTTGAATTATATGGGCACTGTTTTTTTTTTAAAGGAAGGGGACAGGGATCTAGTATTGTTTTTATTTCTATAGATTTTTGGGAAGTACATGTGACAATTTTTTTTTACAATTTTTATGTGGACTGTGTTTTTTTTTTTTAAAGCAGGTGACGGATATAGGCAATTTTTTTTTTACTTTACATTTTTGGGGGGTACGTGGACGTTTTCATAGTGTTTTTGAAGAGGGCACTGTATGTTTATTTTTAAAAGAAATGGGCATGTGTAGTGATTTTGGTGCAGGGCATGTTGCCGATAGTAGTAATACAAGCGCAAGCATGCCTTGTCATTCATGGGCATGCTTGCGCTTGTAGTTCTACTAGCGGCAGTATGCCCTGTCGGCCTGTACTGTATTTATTAATTTTTTTAACTATGTTTTATAAAGATAGAAAGATAGATAGATAGATAGATAGATAGATAGATAGATAGAGCCAGCATATTTATAAATGTTTTAGTTAAAATTCATAACAAATAGGGGACACAAAAAGTAAGAAAAAAAGAAAAAGTAATAAAACAGTGTGCTGTATTCAGAACCGTTTTTTTAATGTAAGCAATTATACGCACGGCCGAAGCAAGGAAACACCCACCAACAACCCCGACACGCCCCTCTCCCAGACGTGCTGTCGGGGACTTGCGAGTCTCTAGACCACTCTGATTCTTTATAACCACACCTCCATGCGTTCATTTAAATACCTCCCCCCACCCACTTTTCTGTACATTTTCAAGTACGGATTTCTACGCTGCCCATCCGCACGTATGTACCCAAGTGCGATTCACATGCCCCTGCCTAAAGCACTTACAAGCGTAAATAAAGTTACTACGCATACGCAGTTGATCCAATCCTAAAAATACGCATGGAACTCCCCGTGAAAACGGTTCTCTGAATACGACCCAGTGTCTCTACTCTCTAAATGTCACGCCCATATAAATAATGTTGTTGGTTTTTTTTTTTTAAACCAGAGAATTGTAAACAAAGTCCTAATATATAATAATTTTGAAGTGTACACATAACATTTTTAAAAAGGTTAACTGGATATTTTTCCATATATAAGATACTGGAAACTTGAAGATTGGACTTGAAGATAGTTGCATGGATACAATCTTGGTTACAGGATAGACAACAAAGGGTTGTAGTAAATGGAATCCCTCCTGGGGATAGTAATGTAACCAGTGGAGTACCCCAGGGTTCTGTACTTGGACCAGTGCTATTTAATATCTTTATAGGTGATATTGCCTGTGATATTGAGGGGAAAATATGCCTTTTTGCAAATGAC
>WWET01004636.1:45093-56668 GCA_011038615.1 Limnodynastes dumerilii | reverse complement strand
TACGAAACGAAAATTCGCATAAAATACGCTGAGAAAATACGCTAAGCACGCCCATACTGTACAATTTAAATGGCTAACCCTGCCTCCCAGTAGTAAAATGGGCGCCCAGCCGACCAAAAAAAATACAATAAAATATAATGGCCGGTCTCCGACCGGCCTCCAAAGTGCTTCGGCCTACCGGGAAATTTCCCGGTAAGGCCTATGGCCAATCCGCCGCTGCGCATGGACAATCCCCAACCCTCCCTCCCAGCCTAATTTACAACCCTCCTCCCCACCCACTTTACTTAATTATTCCTGGAGGCTGCCGTGGCACACCTCTTTTCACCTAAAAAAAAGGGTGAGCCTAAGGGCTACGTAGATTGCGTAGTCACAATGACTACACATGCCCAGTGGCAAAAACCGGCCACTTATGCACCTAAGAAGCCTCTGCTTCTTAAAGTGGCCATACACTAGAGCGATTATCCTCCCGATCACCCAATTATCGGGTGATTGGGCAAATAATCGCTCTAGTTAGTGGCAAAGATAGTTTTTCCAAACGCCAAATAAACGCACCAGAAATGCTTGGTGCGATTATTTTGTCTTTTGGAAAGTTTATATCGCGAGAAAGCTCCTGATATTTTAAGGGAGCCAATCAGCAAGCTGAATGGCACCCTATCCCTGCAATAGACGCTGCTCCATATCTATGTACAAAGCTGCTCTGTCAGCTTTGAATTA
Organism: Limnodynastes dumerilii; assembly: GCA_011038615.1. Lineage (NCBI taxonomy): Eukaryota > Metazoa > Chordata > Amphibia > Anura > Limnodynastidae > Limnodynastes > Limnodynastes dumerilii. The sequence goes on along the minus strand of WWET01004636.1, from coordinate 55,954 downwards.
TACCTTCAAAGCTGTCAGAACAGCGTAGTACATAGATATGCAGCAGCAGCTATTGCAGGGAGTAGTACAGAGAGGGATCTGCCGAATCCACGCTGTGTGAAGCGCGGCTACGGCTGATTCTTGTCTGTATTTCTCCCTGTAATAACCGCTGCTGCTGATCTATGCACTATGCTGCTCTGACAGAGCAGCTTTGTACATAGCTTGGCAGCAGCGCCATAGAGAGCCCTGCCTCCCCCCTCCCCTCTTCTGCTAAGATTATCAGTCCCAGCAGAGGAGGTATATGGTGCCGATAAAAGGAGATTTCCCTTGCGGGAAATTGCCCCGTTTATCGTGCCACCCCTGCTGGGACCGATAATCGCCATAGTGTATGGCGGCCTTTAGTTGTGAATCTGGTACTGAGAGAGACACATACCGCACAAAGACAAGGGTGCTAGATTTTAGGAAAGCAGATTTTGTGGGAAATGGGGAAATGTGTAAGTTTGGCAGAGTGGAGGCACATGAAAGGAGTACAGGAGCAGTGGGGAAAGTTAAAAAGTTCATTATTAGCAGCAACCATGGGTGTTGGTGTGTGTGTCCAGTAAAGGAGAGGAGAGTAAAAGAAGCTTCAGCAGGGTTTGCAAATGGGAGGGAGGGCACACCAAGGGGAGAGGGGGGAACCAAAGGAAGGGCTAAATTCTTGCTCCCCCAAACAAAAAATGTTGTTATGCCCCTGACAGCAGCAGACCTTTGTATTAGAAAGCCAATGTGGTTTACAAAAGAGGTATCAAGTATTATGAAAGCAAAAAAGATGGTCTTTAGGAATTATGAGCAAACTCAGAATAATAAAAGGAGTATTTTGCAAAGCAGAAGAGGGTTAAAAGGTTATAAGGTTATCAGGGCAGCAGAGGCACAAAGGGTCAGATTCTTAGTTAGCAACATCAGCAGACTTCTGTATACTACTATAGAAGTCTGCTGGAAAGTGGTAGCCATGCAATGAAGAGCAGCCAACCGATGCTGCACTCTGTGTGGATCAGAGACCCCTATTGCTTAGGAGATACACATGGGGGGCATAAGCATTTAAATTGTACGGTAAAGGCTTGGCTACTCACATACAATTCAGTGGTAGGAAGGGGGAGTGCTGTCAAAACCATTAACTAAATGATTCAACCAGTCACTAATAACAGGAGTGATTCCAGAGGACTGGAAAATAACAGATGCCATCACTCTGCATAAAAGTGGAAGTAGGGAAGAAGTGGCCAACTATCGATCAGTGGTGGAACGGGAATTGCAAAACTGTTAGAGGAAGAGAAACTTACAGGATCGCAAGCAGCATGGATTCACTGGGGGAAGATCTTGTCAAACAAATCTTATTGAATTTTGTGACTGGGTCAGTAAAGTATTAGATAAAGGGGGAGCTGTAGACATAGCTTTATCTAGATTTCAGGCTTTTGACATTGTGCCACATCGCAGACTGTTAAATAAGTTTTAAACTTTGGGATTGGACATAAAGATAGTTGCATGAATACAATCTTGGTTACAGGATAGACAACAGAGGGTTGTAGTAAACAGAATCCCTTCTGGGGATGGTAAGGTAACCAGTGTATTACACCATGGTTCAGTACTTGTACCAGTGCTATTTAATATCTTCATTGGTGATATTGCCTGTGCTATGGAGAGGAAAATATGCCTTTATGCAAATGGCACATTTTTAACAGGGTAAACTCACCATGATAGGTATATAAAATCGGTGGGAGTCCCTGCTATAATGGCTGTCTTTCCGAAGTAGAGACAGTCTACAATTCTTTCTCAGCTGCCTCTATTTCGAATACCAACCATTTTAGATTTTTTTCTTTTCTGAATAGGTGAGTATGCCAATCGACATACTCACCCATTAATTTTTGGAAGCGCCGCAGATGAGGTGAGAAACCTTTCCGGGCTCTTTTAGTGTTAGGGGGAGGGTTAGGCTTTGGGGAAGGGAGAGTTAGGGTTATGGCCGTGTAAGGGGAGGGTTAAGGTTAGGATCAGGCTGCGGGGAAGGGAGGGTTAGGGTAAGGCTGCAAGGAAGAGAGGATTATGGTCAGTCTATGGGGAAGGGAGGGTCAGGGTCAGACTGCAGGGAAGGGAGGGTTAGTGTTAGGGTAATAGAAGGGGAAGGTTAGGGTAAGAATTAGAGAAAGGGTTGGGGATACTTACCATTTGGAGCACCGTGCTCCGGGGATCAATTGCTTTGCCTCTTCGAGGCAGAAGCACTCGATTTCTCAGCCAGTTCGGAACTGGGTCATTCGTGACGGTGATCCACACCCATACAAAATGAATACCATTAACTAAATTATTCAATTAGTCACTATTAACTGGGGTGATTCCAGAGCACTGGAAAATAGCAAATGTTGTCCCTCTGCATAAAAGTGGAAGTAGGGAAGAAGCATCAAACTACTGACCAGTAAGTTTAACATCAGTAGTAGGAAAATTGATGGAAACACTGTTAAAGGAACAGTATCTTAAATCCAGTAATTTACAAGATCCCAAGCAGCATGGATTCACTGGGGGAAGATCATGTCAAATAAATCTTATTGAATTTTTTGACTGGGTCAGTAAAGTATTAGATAAAGGGAGAGCTGTAGACATAGCTTATCTAGATTTTAGTAAGGCTTTTGACACTGTGCCACATGGCAGACTGTTAAATAGGCTGGAAACTTTGGGACTGGGCTTAAAGATAGTTGCATGGATACGATCTTGGTTACAGGATAGGCAACAGAGGATAGTAGTAAATGGAATCCCTTTGGGGATTGTAAGGTCACCAGTGGAGTACCCCAGGGTTCTGTACTTGGACCAGTGCTATTTAAATCTTTATAGGTGATATTGCCTGTGGTATTGAGGGGAAAATATGCCTTTTTGTAGATGACACCAAGATATGTAACCGGGTAGACACGCCAGGAGGGGTAGACAAAAAGAGGGATGATCCAGGTAGGAATGGTCAAGAGTGTGGCAACTGCCAAAAATGGAAAATCATGCAATTGGGGCACAAAAACCGAAAAGCTCAATATAGCATTAATGGGGTAGATCCAGACCTAAGTACGTTAGCGTATTTACGGTAGCCGGTAACGTAAAAACGCTGTTTTGTATGTACTGCGCGAGGCAGATGTTATGCCACGTAACTCTGACTATACGTACCAACATCGTATCAACATCTTAACTACAAATGAAGTGGTGTGACATCCATACGACACCCATAATTACGCATAATTAAATCGTACATTATGGGTGTGCTTAGGCACTTACGTACGTGAAGCCTTTACTTACAGTAACGCTTTGAAACGTAATGGAAACATAGGTCTGGATCTGGACCAATGGCACTACATTAGAAACTACTGAAGAGAAAAGCAATCTTAGAGTCACTATTTCATGTGACTTAAAGGTAGCCAAGCAATGTAACAAAGCAATGAGAAAGGCAAGTCAGATGCTTGGTTGCATAGAGAGAGGAATTAGTAGCAGAAAGAGAGAAGTAGTGATGCCCCTTTATAAATCATTGGTACGCCCTCACCTAGAATACTGTGTTCAGTTCTGGAGGCCATATCTCCAGAAGCACATAAATACATTAGAGACTGCAAAGAAGAGCAACTAAAATGGTCCATTGCCTGTGTCACACAACATATCAAGAAAGATTCAGAGGAAATGTGCATAAAAATTACTTCACTGAAAGGTTAATAGATAAGTGGAATATTCTCCCATCTGAGGCGGTTGAGGCTAACACAGTAGAACAGTTTAAACATGCTTGGGATAAATATAAGGATATCCTAAATCTTAAACTAAATTGAGGGTAAATAGCGTCTAGGTTCAGTATAGTTTAATAAAACAACTGGGCAGACTGGATGGGCCATGTGGCTCTTATCTGCCATCACTTTCTATGTTTCTATGTTTCTAGGTAGACTAGAGGAATAGTCAAGAGTATGGCAACTGCAGTTTAAAATATGCAAAATAATGAGCTTGCGATACAAAAATCCAAAAGCTCAATATATCATTATAAACCGCTGAGGAGAAATAAATGGCAGAAGGAGAGAAGTAGTAGTCACCTTTATAGATAATTTGTATGGCCTAACCTAGAATACTGTATTCGGTTCTGGAGGTCAAATGTTATTGTTGTAAAATTAGCCTTTCTATTTTTAAAACTTGTAAAGATGTGTTTATAACTATAAAGATGGCCATTTATTTATTAAAGTCCCTTTTATACTTTATCAGGGTCGGATTGGGACTAAATGTCAGCCCTGGCACTTATGATACACAGGCCCACCTGCTATAGTGTTCTAGTGTATAGTGCATCAAGTGATGTGGCCATGCAAGCACTTAAGATTCATGAGTACTGTCTGTAAGTATAAATAAAACACATTTTATTTAATTTACTAAAATGCAGGGACCTTTTACACATGGTTTAGGGTGCCCAGTGCACACCTATATAATTTAACATTTAACATGACTGGTACTTAAAATTAACTATTTATCACAACACTGACCACCATGCAGCAGAACATGACATATAAGCAATACAGAGAACCCACCAGTGGCCTATATGTAATTCAGAGAGCCTACCACTGACCTATATACTATACAGAGAACCCACCAGTGACCTATATGTAATTCAGAGAGCCTACCACTGACCTATATACTATACAGAGAACCTACCAGTGACCTATAGACAATGCAGAGAGCCCACCAGTGACCTATACATGGGAATGGATCGGTGGCCCTTTTTCCAAAATGACCATTCTATACCAGCCAATTTCGAATTGGTTCTGCACTCGATTGCTTTTGTTCCACCAAGGACAACCAATCGAAGATCCTGAAGATGAATGTGCAGCTGCGAAAGGTATTTATCCTACCCCAACCCTTATCCTAATTCTTGCCCTAACCCTTCCCTTCCATTATCCTAACCCTACCTTCTATGCAGCCTGACCCTAAGACTCCCTTTCTCGCAGTCTGACCATAAGATTCCCTTTCCCACAGTCTGACCCTAAGATTCTCTTACCTGCAGCCTGACCATAAGACTCCCCCACCTACAGCCTGACCCTAAGACTCTCTTCCCTGCAGCCTAACCCTAAAACTCCCCTAGCTGCAGTCTGACCCTTAGACTCCCCATAGACTGCTAACCCTAAAACTCCCCATAGACTCCCCTGTAATAGTCACCTGTATGGCTGGTCTGTGGCAGTGGTTTCCAAATTAATGAATGGGTAAGTTTGCAGTAAAATAAATTCGGCATACTTACACATTCATTAATAAAATCTAATTAGAGCTATTTTCTAAATAGAGACAGACGAACATTAGCTTTCAGCTGTCTCTGTTTCGGAAGCAGCACTTTCTGTATGGAGACTGCATCCACTATACACAATGGGCATGAGCCAGACCTACGCTGATGTGCGGTTTTATGCCGATCGTAAGCATAAAAACGGATTTTTGTACTAACTGCGCATGCGCAGGACAGATTTTATGCTGTGAAATTTTGAGCGTAAGAGCCGTGGGCGTATTAGCTTTGTATTAATGCTGGAGGGGGCATGTCTGCCTTATGAAATCCTTAACTACGCGCCGAGGGCGGAGTCAGACATTTAAATCGTACAGTATGGGCGTGCTTAGCGTTGCTAAGCTAACTACGCAATGACCATACGGACACACGCGGTTACGAACAGAAAAGTTAGGGTAGGGTTTGCCGAGCGTATGAAATCAAAACTTAGTACGACCAAGGTATGCCATCGTTAATACGCACACCAGCGTAGGTCTGGATCAGGCCCAATGTGAACAGCACACCAGTGACATTTACACAATATGAAGGTAACACCAGTGTCCGCTATACATTGCAGAAAGTGCACTAGAGACCACCATACAGTGCAGAGAGGTTGTCCATAGCAAACAATCAGAATCTAGGTATCATTTTCTGTAATGTACTTGGTAAATGGTACCTAGATATCTATTGTAGAATCTAATTTGCTATGGGCATATGTTTATTTTTAGGACAAGCATATATATTAATATTAAAATGAATAGAGCAATAATCTTACTAAGCTTTAGTGGTACCAGCTGCTACTTATCCACAACCTAGAGGGTTCACAGCATCTATTTTAATCGCAATTAGAAAAAATTGATTTTGGTATGTTAAAGAAGTGCTAGGTAATGTTTAGGTAATGTCTAGTTAATTTTAATTTTAATTTTCAGAACTAAAATTGCTTAAGTTTAGGCAAAGGGTTTCATTTATAAATAAAGATTTTATGTCCAATTGAAAATGTGCACATGTAATCTTCTTTTTTCTGAATTCTTTTACTTTATTTGAGTCTAGCCTCAACTACTTCACATATTATTACATACACACACTTGTAATAAATGTATATGCACACCCAGATATAAATTTTATGTTATTATTATTAATATATTTGCTATCATTTTTGGAATGTTCTGATTAAATAATAGCTAGTATAGCATTGGTTGCTATGAGAAACGTCTCTAATTTTCTGTAAAGAGAAAAGTAGACATTTAATAAAATCTACATCTATGTCAATTGACCCCTTCCCCCAGTTCATACTAATTTTCCTCCTGTTCCCCATTAACTCTGAATAAGGCAAAATAAACCCTCTCCCCAGTTCACACTAAACTAATCCCCTAACATATACCTCTTTGAGATCCCCACAAAAAACCTGGGAACCCAGGTTTTTGGTGGTGATCTAAAAGGTACTGGGGCCCCAGTAAGTGAGTAATGCACTTGATTTTATAAATTTGTTTACTGTTCCTATACCAACAGTAACAAATCTATCTCCAGGAGGCACGCACAGTCCTTAATACTGTCAGGGTGTATCCTGCAGTGTTTTAAGGGACACATCCAGGTTTTTTTTTCTTAGAAAAGCCATGGCAATAACCGTCGTTGAAAAAATTATTGCTGGATGGTGATGTGATAGCTACATTATTCATACAGGAAATCCAGCAAGCTAATTGCACTTGCAGCAGCACTAAACCACCCTCTTTTTAAATTAATATTGTGGAACGCCCAGTTGCGCTTGCACACCGCACACAGAAGTGAATACAGGCAGTTGGGCAGCAGAGCACCCATCTTTTTGTGCATGCTCCCGTTCTGCTCATTGTGCACATGTGTAAAGCCCTAAAAAATAAGTGGAAGTGCAATATAGGATCAAGTACCAAGTCTCCTGTTTTATCGACAGGGATAAGATTAGCAGATTCACCCATTAAAAAAAGTTGTGTAAAAGTGAACAGCTGTGGAAGTGATAAGTGGGTGCTTGACACAATTACCACCCTCCTGTCCAAGAAACCTGGCAGCCATTGCATTCACAAACTTTTGGACCTGATTAACAGCTAAACATCCCTAATTCCCTGCTTTCTTTGTTCTCGTTTGTTCAGCCATTCCATATATCTTCACCTGTTTTGTACTCTATCCTTTTCTTTTATATATGACAGAAACAAATAAATATTATTGGTATCTGCAGCTGGTGTTGATAATTCTAACCTATCTATATTCTGTTTGCAAATAGTGCCCTTTTTGTTGTTGTCACAGTGGGGCTGCCCCAAAGATTAGCGACCCTGTCTTCCAATTCCATAAACCCTTCCTAACTTGGCCCTCACTATTCTGTCAGCCCTCATGGATCATGAATTCCATGATAAATGGGATTTAAGTGCCCAAATATGAAAAAGTACTTAGTACTTTTGTGGCCATCTGGAAAGAAGGTTGGAGCAAGGCCCAAGTGTGATTAGCACATGGCCATGATGAAAATGGAAAATAATGTTAGAAAAACAATAACAAAAGTGGGAGCCTGGAAAAGGTAAAAACTACACAGCCTCTGGCAGTTGAACATGAGGAAAACCTGGCCTGTGGAAAACGAGTATAGGTTGCCATATCCCCCCATGTCCCCCTTAGCAGCAGGATCTGCCATGTTCAGTGCTACCACTAGGACTAGGAAGGGGAGAAGAAGGAAGGCAAAGAGAAGATAGAACTAATGTAAGGTAAGAATAAGCGAAACACAAAGAATAACAGAACAGGTTTGTCTGACCATTTGACTAAGCCAGGGGTAGGCAACCTTAAACATTGAAAGAGCCATTTGGAACCATTTCCCACATAAAAGAAAACCACGGGAGCCACAAAACCCTTTAGAGATGATAACACTGCATATATAATTTTTTACCTTTATGCTATGTATAAAAAAACTATAGTGTGTTGCCTTTATGAAATTAATGAACTGCTACAGAGAAAACAAAATTATTTTTCTCCATTCAACAAAAACTTTGTGTCCAGTCAGCCATATATCCCCTATCCAACCAGCCTTATTGCACCTTTTTTCCGTGTGTCCAACCAGTCTTATTGCCCCCTCTTTGTGTCCAGTCAGTCTTATTGCTCCCACTTTGTGTGTCCACTCAGCCTTATTGTCCCCTACTTCTGTGTCCAGCTAACTTTATTGCCTCCCTCTTTATTTGTGTCCAGTCAGCCTCATTGGCCCCTTCTTTTGTTTGTTCAACCAGTCTTATTGCCCCTACATATTGTCTACCCCTTTTTACTTGTCCAGCCTTCATATATCTGTCCCGGTTATTATGTCTGGCCTCTATGTTGTCAGCCCCTGTTATTATGTCCAGCCTTCATATATCTGCCCCTGTTATTATGTCCAGCCTCCATATTTCTGCCCCTGTTGTCCAGCCTCCATATTTATGCCTCTCTTATGCTTTCTTACCTGGTTCTCTCTGCTTCCTTCCTCCGTGGCGCTCCAACACTGTCTGTCCCTCTCCTAGCGGTCACTTGTCCTTATAATATATTTACTAATAAAATTAGCCTTTTCAGCGCTCTGCTTTTTATTTAGTTTTTTACTTTTTTAAGGGACTTATCCTCCCTGCATGAGCTGCTGTATTGGTCTAATAAAGATGTTTTAAGTATACTGTTAGCACCATTAAGCGCTCCAGTACTTGTGTTGAAAATCCTTATAAGCAGCGCTGGTTATACAGGACTGCTACAGGAGCCCTGTATGACCAAATCTGTTTTTATGAATGACAGTGACCATCGTGACCATCACTGTCATTCACAGACTGATTTGGTCATACAGGGCTCCCGTAAGAGCCCTGTATTACCAATACTGCTCATGTGTAAAAAAAAAAACCTTTGTTCCGAGAGTCTCTTCTCTTGGGACAAGGTGGGAGGTGGACTTAAAGCACCCTAGGAGGGAGTTGCAGCAGGCACATGAAAGAGTCGCATGCGACTCCGGAGCTGTGAGTTGTCGACCCCTAACCTAGGCCAAGCCCCCATCCCAGGATATTAATGTTTTATGGGCCTATATACAGACTTCCATTGCATTTCTCTATGCAGTCATTGTTAAAAAGTGATGGGTTAAAAGACCGAACTTTGTAAATAAATAAAATTAGTTCACTCCCAAAAGATGAGGAGGGTTCCCCCTATTTTTATTTTTACTACTAGTACTAGGTTTTACCAGTCTGAATTGTTGAAAACATGGGGCCTGATTCAGACTTAAGAAGAAGCTTGAAAATAAGAGAGGAAAATTACTCCTGGGCTAAACCATGTTGATTTCAGGGGAAGTCAAGTTAATCGTATTCTTTGCATGTAGGAATATATATTTTAATTGCTTACTGCACACAGATACTGACCAGCTTTACTATCACACTGTTATTTAGACTTGGGCTAAAAAACATCACCTATTAACTCAAATATTTTTTGCAACAGATGAAATATGACTCCCCTGCAATCAACATGGTTTAGCCCAGGAGTAACTTTCCTCTCTTATATCGCTTTCACAACTCCAACTTTGAAAAACCCGTGTTTTTCTGGGAGGAGATGCCTTGTAAAATAAAAAAAGACACTTTTAAGCGCACTAAAACCCTGGAAATTCCCGGGTCGGACCCTTTCACATCTCCAATGAATTTCCCGGGTTTTAGGGGCATTAACATTGCAGGGCATGCTGATGCTTGTAGTGCTACAAGCATCAGAATGCCCAAGGATGGGAGGACATGCTAGCGCTTGGAGAACCACAAGTGCCAGCATGCCCTGTCATCCGTTGCAACAAAACGCAAATTAATACCCCTTCTAGCTACTAAATAAAATATAGGTCCGGCCCCTAACATTAATAAAATACTTCACATTTAATGCCCCCTATAAATAAACAATAATTATTTAATACCCCATATAATAAGAAATAAAATTACCGGTAATTATAAAATGCATAAAATACATGAATAAAAGAATGGCATAAAAATGATAAGTAAAAAGAAGTACTTACCATCTTGATTAGGATCCCATCTTCCAAGGTTTTAATCCGTGGAGAAGGTCTTTGAAAAATAAAAAACCGTATGGATCGCAGCAACTCATGTCCTGCACTCAACATCCTGACGCTAATGACAGCTCTGCTGTCATTGGGGTGTATTTATACCCTTGGGCAGCCTGTGAAATCCCGTTTCCATGGGGAACAAATAACGTTTGGGATCCTAATCAAAAGTACTTATTTTTATTTATCATTTTTATGCCATTTTTTATTAATTTATTTTATGCATTTTATAATTACTGGTAATTTTTTTTTATTATTTGGGTTATTAAATAATCATTGTTTATTTATAGAGGGGCATTAAATGTTAAGTATTTTTTTTGATGGTAGGGGCCGGCCCTATACCATGGTTGCCTACTTTTGAAAAGTCATTTCAGGGAGAAAAATAAAAAGCATAGGGGCGGTCCCTGTGTTGCCGGGGGCGGTCCCTGCGTCACCGGGGGAGGTTCCTGTGTCGCATGGGGTGGTCCCTACGTCGCCGGGGGTGGTCCCTACGTCGCCGGGGGTGGTCCCTACGTCGCCGGGGGTGGTCCCTACACCGCTGGGGGGCGGTCCCTGCGTTGCCCGGGGTTGTGCATGGG
>WWET01004636.1:24214-40740 GCA_011038615.1 Limnodynastes dumerilii | reverse complement strand
TATATATATATAGTCCAAGGTAAGGTGGAACTCTGAGATTAATACAGGTCAAAAACGACACAAAGTCAGGGTCTGGTGATTCAGGGAAATACCTTGAATGTTGTGGGGCAGAACAAGGTGGTCAGGTTAGGGCCCTGTTGTAAAGGGATCAGTTTATTAGGGGGGTCATAAAAGCTAGATTTCTGCAAAAGATCCTCTCCAGACCCCAAACTGTCATGTGTCACAAAGGTGGGGGCTGTCTGGAGAGGAGCAGGTTTTGGTCTTTAAAAACGTGTGTATGATATACACGGGGTTCACTTCATGAGATCTTCTGGGCGGAAGGAAGTGTTCCATATTCCCCAGTAATCTGCTAATCTCAGGCAGGGAAGGTTGTGTGTAAGTCTTTCTGTGTTTCCCCCTTTATTTTATAGGAAACTGTTTTGCATTTTGTATGTCTATTTTGTTATTCTCTGTAACTAAGCATTGTGATTATTATCATATTAAATATCATTTAATAAGTTCATGTCTCTGTGTTCTTACAGATTCACGTGTCAGACCAGCTCGGTTATTAAACACTACTGAAGGGTAACAGAAGAGGTCATTCTGTGTTGATGATAATTCTGGTAAAGCATAACTGTGTTTGATTTGGGTAAAGGAGAACCGAAGGCCTCCTGTGAATAGCCTTGGTGGTGGCAGTTCATTGTCATATTTGGGGTGGGAGAAGGGGCATTAGTCATTGTTGCACATACCAGGTGGCTGTTGTGATTAACCCCTTGAGCCCCAGATAAGTCACAAAAGCCTCAGGTGAGGTCAGGGTCATGACATCCATCATATTGTAAGCAAGGCATCCAAGGATACTGTGAAGTCATGGAAGCAGGAGTCTTTTAGAAACATGCAGCAAAAAGCATGGAAACCAAATCTCAAGAATGCTCACCAACCGACAGCCGTTTCGGGGTAAATGTGAGCAGTACATTGTAAAAATCAACAGGCATAGAGTGCAGTGTGCTGGAGAAGTAACAAGTAGAGCGTCAAGACACAGATATATATATCATAAATTAATTACTCACCTGTGTAACAGCTCGGCATCCTCCACGTGTGCTGGGTCGGCGCAACGTGCTGTCAGAGCTCCAACAGAGCCGAAGCCCATCCTACCGATTGCAGTGGCAGCGACGTCATCAGACCACACCAGCACAAGAGTCAGCAGTAACTGGGAAATCGGCAGCCGGGCCAATCAGACAGCCCGAGCGCCGACACACACACACATACAGGAGGCGGCAGCTGATCACAGGCTGGCCATAACAAAGTTAAAGCAAGGAAGATACAATCAAATATATAGACATAAACACCATAATATAAATAATTCACATCAGAACCAAAAAACAACATGTAAAAAAAGAAACTATTGGTCAGTAATTAAACAAAACAAGAGAGGTTAAATTCTTCACTTAATCTATATGGAATTAAGGATTTAAAACGATAAATTATCCTAGCCTCATGTTGCAAAAGCAACTAGTCACGATCACCTCCCCATCTAAGAGGAGGTACCTGAAGCAAAGGCATATGGGCCACAAAGTGGCTAGTGACAGGTGGTGTTTTACAATCGACCGTAATGAAGGCCTTTTTAATAGAAGAACCGTGGGCAGCAATTCTCTCTTTTAGCATATGCATCGTTTTTCCGATGTATACTATTGCACAAGGACAAGTAACCAAATACGCCACGTATTTACTTTCACAATTTAAGGAATGCCTAATGTGGAAAACCTCCATAGTAACTGGATTGGAAAAACGATCACCCAATATAAAAAAATCTGCAATCGACCCAATTTGACATCTGATGAAAGGATGTGCCAATGTTGTAACAGTGCTTTACGTAAAAAAGGGGAGGCAGTGGAAAACTTTGAGCAGAAGACATATCTCTGCTCAGAGTTGTCTTTCTTAATACCTTTAAGAAGAATTTCTCTATCCAACAAGAGACATCTGTTGATGGCACCATTAATATCATGCAAACTATATCCACGTTCCATAAAGCGGTTTCTTATCTCAACTAAGGCCTGTCTTAATTTTGTCTTGTCAGAATAAATACAGACTAAGCAGACCATATGAGAGAAGGGGAGGTCTGTCTTGAGTGGCCTGGGGTGAAAGCTGGTGACATATAAGAGTGTGTTCCTATCTGTTGACTTTCTGTGTAATGTGGTTAAAAAACCTCTATGCGTCTGAGTAATGGTAACATCCAGAAAGACAATAGCACAAGGGTAAAAGTTAAGAGTAAACCTTATAGAGGAGTCCAAGTTTTTGAGTCTAGCAATAAATCTGGTGAGTTCCTCAGCTGTCCCACTCCATAATAAAAACAAGTTATCAATATACCTGACAAAAAGGATATAGGGCCGGATCTAGAACTACGCCTGTCTTCCATAGACGGACGTAGTTCCATAAACAGTAGCTACTGCGCATGCCTACGTAGATCGCGTATATATGCGGTCTTTTAGATTTCGGCAGTAGACAAGAAATAGGTGGACAAATCGTAGATTACTATTTCTTTATTAGATTCACTTGGGAACTTGCCCCACCAGTCGTGTTTGCACCCCCCCCCCTCCGTTTAGGCCTTTTTTGCGACTACATGTGCCAATTTCCTCCCGAAAAAAAGATTTATTAGATTTCTGTCTGTGACCATTCTCAGAATCACTAACCAAACTGTTAGAATCTAGATCAGTAAAGGATCTGTTAGCCAAAGTCTGGATTACAAATATGCAGTGTTAGATAACCAGGGGTACACTTTATTGTCACGATAGTCCTCACGTACGGTCTTATATTTAGATTTCTGAAATGACAATAAGTCCGATTCTAATTGTTTGTGCTAGGACACTCCGGATTTACCTGGGGAGTACCGGGGTGGTCCGTGAGAGAGTTAGAGTGATACCCCGGGTTTACCTGGTTAGAACCGAGGTGATCACCAGGAAAGTGGGAGGAGTGAGTGAGCCGGCTACCGGAGGGCGGAATCTTACCTTCAGGTGGTTTTCACCAGATGGTGGGGATGGACTTGAGCGCCCCCTGAAGGCGTGGTCGCACTCCGTTGAACCTCAGCCCAAAGAGAGAGAAGAGAACAAGAAAGGTACAAATATAAAGGGGGAGCAGGATTGGTCAGAACGAACTAACCAGACAAACACCACGTTACATGGAACAGAGCACTAGGTACTAGAGAGGGTCACAATACTGTACAAAACAGACTAGGGCTTACACTCACCAAACACACAGAAATATCTCCTGGGAGAACACAAACACACTCAGCCACGTAAGTATAGGATAAACAGGTGGGTAAGTACAAACTGGGGGGTAGTCCCAAAGATGGAGGCACACAGTAGGTAAATAAGGGATGGTAGGCTTCCGGTTCCAGCGGGCATGTAAGAGGCCGCAGGTAAAGTGCGCTCTGATGGCAACACTCCATTAACGGCCTCTTATCAGCTTATTTTGTCGCTGGGACGCACACTGACCGGCTAAATCTGCACCCCAACAATTTAGGAATCCGATGAAAGGATTCCTCGCTTCTAATATGCCACCAGCGAAGCAGCGTGCCCAACAAAAAGTTCAGCGCTCTGATCCAAAAATGGCCACGGGAAGTTCCACAGGGCCTCATGATCCGCCATCACCCCCTGTACTCTCTCCCGCTGAGTGCTCTACCCGTAATTCTCCAATAGGTGATCCCCTACCTGATGACTCACAGACTCCGGTTTCCTATTAGGACGTCGTTAAGGCCTTTAGTGACACCATGGGCGCCCTGCTGCAGTCCGAAACACAGACATTCAATAAAGCTTTACAAGACATGAAAGAGCAACTTGCCCAGATGTCACGGAAGGTGGTGGGAGTAGAACAGAGAGTGGGGGAGTTATTTGAAGATGTATCTTTATTGAAGAAGAGGTCTGAAATCTTACATAAAGAGCAGTATGCAATATGGTCAAAGCTGGACGACCTCGAAAATCGCTTGCGCTGTAATAATTTGCGACTGATTGGGCTGCCGGAAAACATCAAAGGCAATGATCTGGCAAAATTTCTCATGACACATTTCCCTGTAATGTTGAAAACGGAGGAGCAGTGCAAAGATTTAGTAGTGGAAAGAGCGAACCGCTTGGGCCAACTGAGGGACAGCGCGAATCAAGGCCTGTAATATTCAGTTGCCTCAATTATCTGCACAAATCCATTCTATGGTCTGCAAGTAAGCAAGTTACAGAGATTACCTGGGAAGGCGCTAAACTTTGCCTATTCCAAGATTATTCTGTGGAAGTAACGAAAGCCCGAAAATAATTTTCTACTATCTGCACGTCGCTGGTGAAAGCTGGGAAGAAGTTTGCGCTGATTTATCCGGCTCGATTGCGCATCTTTCAAGGAAGGGAGCACACAGATTTTCTCTCGCCATCTGACGCTCAGCTATACCTAGACCAGTTGGGAAAGGAGACTGACTCACCTGCTTCGACTTGAAAGGTCTTGGGAACCACACTCTACTGTGAGGACTTGGAGCTTATTGGAATTACTCTGGTCTCCATTATATTCTGTTTTTTGGATTGGGACGCAATGGCATTGTCTATGATCCCCGGCGTCATGGGACTCTTGGAGTGTGCCGTCTAGCGCAAGTATAATTGGGAAACTAATTGTTAATACTTATTTCTGTTTGTCTTTTCCCTATATACTTGTTGTTTATTTATTTATTTTTTTCTTTTCCCATATTGCTCATTGTGATAAGGGATTCGGACATCCCGGAAGTTTAAACCTTATTTGGTTACAAAAGATGGCTGGACTGGTATGCTTTCTTTTGATGTTTTGTTTTGTTATATTAGGTAGTTTTACGCATTACTATGTTGATTTGCATAATTTGTCAGCTCATCATACTTATATCCTTATAACCAGAGGTTCATGGTTCTCACCTGATAATACAATGTATAATCCACATTACATATTACTGTCTCCGCACAAAAAAAAAAGGGGGGCTACTGTATTAGGACACTGTCGGAGCCATTGGACCGAAGAGATGGCTGAGCTTAAGATAGGAACATGGAATTTAGGGGGCGTCAACTCTCCTGTTAAAAGGAAGCGTATTTATATTAAAAAGTTAAAATTAGATATTGTTATGGTACAAGAGACCCACCTTACTACTGAGGAGATGTGTAAATTAAACTGTGGGCAATATAAAGTTTTGTGTGCGGTACCATATAATTCTAAAGCGAGGGGGGGTGGCCAACCTAGTTAATAAAAACCTGTCCTGTGAAGTTCACACAAACCATGTAGACAAAGAGGGTCGTTACTTAATTCTAGATGTCTCTATTAATGGGAAGAACTTTACGCTGTGTAGCATATATGCCCCAAATGTTTACAACAAACAATTTTTTCTACACCTCATGTCTCTATTATATGTTTATATGGACGGGTCTCTGATTATCAGAGGAGATTTAAATTTAACTGCATCCCCAGTTTTAGATAGGCAATCTGAAAAAAAGAAAACGAAGCGACTCCCCAAACTGGCAATTACCCAATTCGCTAAAAATTTGAATCTATTGGATGTGTGGCGAGTAAGACACCCATCGGTTAGGGCATACTCCTGCTTATCTGCAGCTCACGGCTACCTCTCTCGGCTCGACTACCTCCTGATTTCTGAAACTTTATTACCGATCACTCTTAAGGCTGAGATAGAACCTATTATTATTATATCAGACCATGCGGTTGTGTGGGCACAATTACAAGGGCCGGATAGAGGCAGGAGACTGGAGTTGTGGAGGTTCCCGGCATATCTGTCTAACTCTTTTAAGTTTAGAAACATGCTGAAGACAGCCTGGGCCAATTTCAAACACTCTAATTCAGAACATATTGAAGACTCACAATTGCTGTGGCAAACCTTTAAGGCAGTAACTAGGGGTAACATTATTTCATATACCGAATATTCAGAATACCGTAAATCAATGGCCAAGGATTATGAACAAACACAGAAAGAGTTACTAACAGCGTATCATAAATATGTGGCTCAGCCCACTCAACATCATTTACAGTTATACAATATTAGAAAAACGCAGCTGGAGGGGATTATAAGTCAAATGGGAGATAAAACTGCCTTCCGAAAAAAAAATCAGATTTTATAAGTGGGGTAACCGCACGGGGCGTTTACTATCCAATTTGCTAAGGGGAGAGTATAAACCTATCTGTATAGCGGCACTCCAAAACACCCAGGGCGAACTTCAGCATAAAAACACGGACATCCTGGAGGTTTTAAAAAGTTATTATGAGCAATTATATAGTCAGGACCCCATTAATCAAGCCAAAAAGGAAATTTTCTGGAGTAATATCTCCGTACCTAAAATCTCTGCGACTCATAGCCAATCTCTTATAGAGGCGGTTTCCCTTTTGGAGGTCCAGGCCGCCATTAAATCCCTGAAGCCAGCAAAAGCTCCTGGTCCGGATGGGTTTGGGGGTGAATTTTATAGAATTCTGGCACCTGAAATAGGTGAGACTCTGCAGGCGGTGTTTAATTCGATAATAGCTCAACAACACATCCCCTTATACTTTAATGCAGCACTTATTAAAGTGCTAGTGGAGTATAGGTGGGTATGTTCAGCGCCACAAGAGTAAACAAACTACTTATGCTGCTTGGTAACAGGGAAAAGATAAAGTAATGCAAAAACAGATTACTTGAATATAGAACAAGTAGAACAAAAGGAATCTTCCCTGAAATCAGCGCTAGTAGTAATACATCTAATCAACAGCAGTAAATTCAGTCCAAATATGCAGGCAAAAGTCTAGTGTGTGGACAAAGTATAAGGGAACAGAGACCAGTTCCAGATCAGCTGTTACCGCAGTTGACGTTCCTAATATTGTAAGGAAGTTTATAGCTTACGGTTGATGGGTCCTCCTGGACCGGTTACCGCTAGTCCACACCGATCCTAAGTGCTTGGAGTGGAGAGAAGGCGAGTGGAAGGGGATATTTTATCTGTTTTCCAGATGGCTGTTCCCACGAGCTTGTATCTCTCTCTGTGTGCGGTCCGGCACGTGTCTCCGTCTGTGTGATCCCCAGCGTCGGCGCGTGCAGGAGGAGACTTCAAAGGGGAATCCTCACGGCAGCTGCTGGGTCCTACAACCTGGTGTTCAGTAGGTGATGCGGGGTTGCGGGCTCCGGATAGCGTTTGCTTAGCTGCAACATATGCCTGCTGTATGTCTCTGCTGTGTCCTGTCTGTCAGGGTTGAAAAAGGATTTAGCTTTGATCCGGAGCCCGCAACCCTGCATCACCTACTTAACACCAGGTTGTAGGACCCAGCAGCTGCCGTGAGGATTCCCCTTTGAAGTCTCCTCCTGCACGCGCTGACGCTGGGGATCAAACAGACGGAGACACGGAGACACGTGCCGGACCGCACACAGAGAGAGATACAAGCTCGTGGGAACAGCCATCTGGAAAACAGATAAAATATCCCCTTCCACTTGCCTTCTCTCCACTCCAAGCACTTAGGATTGGTGTGGACTAGCGGTAACTGGTCCAGGAGGACCCATCAACCGTAAGCTATAAACTTCCTTACAATATTAGGAACGTCAACTGCGGTAACAGCTGATCTGGAACTGGTCTCTGTTCCCTTATACTTTGTCCACACACTAGACTTTTGCCTGCATATTTGGACTGAATTTACTACTGTTGATTAGATGTATTACTACTAGCGCTGATTTCAGGGAAGATTTCTTTTGTTCTACTTATTAAAGTGCTGCCTAAGCCTGGGAGGGACCCTACATTACCAGCCTCGTATAGGCCTATCTCACTTCTCAATAACGACTACAAACTCCTCACCAAAATTTTGGCAGATAGACTTAAAATGATCTTGCCAAGTGTCATACATAGAGATCAAACGGGCTTTATATGGGGCCGGAATTCAGTGACAAATATCCGCAAAGTGGTAACATTGATACAGCAGACAGAAAGATCTGATGACCATGACGCTAAATTGATATTGTCACTGGATGCCGAAAAGGCCTTTGATATGGTGACCTGGGACCATCTTGGAGAAGCCCTGACTAAATTTGGATTTCCCTCTGAGTTTATCACGCTGTTAAACATATTATACTCGAATCCTTATTCCCAGGTGGCCGGCAATGGCCTCATATCTAAACATTTCTTTACACAGAGGGGGACACGACAGGGTTGTCCACTGTCCCCTTTACTGTTCGCTTTAGCATTAGAACCACTGGCCATAGCGCTTCGAACATCCAAGGCGTACAGGGGAGTATTTGTTAAAGGACAAGAGTTGAAGTTGGCCATGTATGCCGACGACATGTTGATGTTCATATTGAATCCAATTCAATCACTCCCAACTATTCTGTCGTCGAATTTACTATTTGGGTCCTTCACAGGCTTTAAAGGTGATTTTCACAAATCTGAAGCCATGATTTTAAAGGGAGCGGAAGATCCAGAAATTACATCAGTAGTCTCTCAACACTTTAAGGTAGCGAATTCTCAATTTAAATACTTGGGGGTTCAGATATCGGCCTCCGTGGGGAAACTGTACCAAGCCAATTTTGATAAAATATAAGAAATAGTCGCAGATCTAACGAAAAATGGATGACTTTACCTATATCTCTGTTGGGAAGGAACGCCGTTTTAAAGGGAGTGATATTCCCAAAATTGGCATATTACATACAGATGCTACCTATTTCCTTACGACAATCTGACATAGACTATTGCACTAAGCTGTTCCTTAAATTTTTGTGGAAGGGTAAAAAACCCAGAGTGGCTAGGGTTAGGCTTCAGTTGAGAAGAAGTGAGGGAGGTCTTAATTTTCCCGATGTTCAGCTCTACACGTTGGGAGCTCACTTGCGATACATAATGGATTGGCTGTTTGATAGGCAGGGTTTCATGAATCTTGACCTGGAGCAATCTCTAGTGAGTCCTTATTCCTTGGGGGCCTTGTCGCACACACCTGACAAGCTAATCCCGGAGCAGCTTGTTAGGTGTGTGACAAGCTACTACTACATAAAACATGTAAAGCAGAACATACTTTATCTCGTTTTAGCCCTATATGGGGGAATCTCAATTTTGCTCCTAGATTAGAAAATTCTCTTTATCTACAGTGGAGGACTAAGGGAATAAAAGCTATCTGCGATGTGTTTGACCCTGGGGGACAGATACTTCCTTTTGTTAAACTCCAAGAACAATATGGGCTCCCGCACACTCAGTTCTTCATGTATTTGCAGACAAGGCATTTTGCACAGCAAACCGTAGCTCAAATGCAATCAGCAGAAGAGAGAACGCACAACCTATTGCTTTACCTGTGCTCACATAAGTTTCACATACGCTATGTCCATGATACATTAGAGACTGATAGGTTGAGTAGAGCATGGGAGAATCCCATGAAAGCATGGGCTAGAGATGTTCCAAGTGTAGTTTTCCCGGAAGAGCACCTTGAATATTATGAAAGGGAAATGAAAGCCCTTAGTACGGTAACGCTGCAAGAGGTCCATTTTTTTTTTTTTTTTTTTAAATATTTCTTTATTAATAAATTCACACCATATTACAATACAGAGTCTCTTTTCTTAACACACTCCATTACACACATATCACTTATAGGTACAATGCTATATTATCAGTGACAAATCGGAGGGTCATTCTCCTCCAATCTCCTCAGGTACCATGCTGTTGTATGAAAAGTAGTATATAGTTGCCTTTTGATGGCATCACCTAACAGATCAATATAACTCTCCCAGGTCAGAAAGAAACTTTCCACCTTTGATTCCCTATCCAACGTGGCTTCCAGCCAGTCCATTTTGAACACATAATGCAGTTTTCTTTTAAACAGATTAAATGAAGGTGCTACCGGGCTTAGCCATTCTTGCAGTATGGACTTCCGTGCTGCCGCACTTATAGCTAGCATCAATTTCCTGCCTCCTGACCAAATCCGTTGTTGCTCTGATATAATGCCCAATATAGCCCATTGTGGGTCAAACGGGACATAATTCACCAGATTCTGAGTGGTGTAATTATAAATCTGAAGCCAAAATCTTCTAACTATCGGGCACTCCCACAGACAGTGAAACAGATCTGCCTCTGCAGTATGACACCGTACACATGTATGCGTGGGTGACAATCCCATTTGATATCTTTTAAGAGGCGTTAAATAAGAATAATGGAAAATATTAAGGAATAATTCTATATATGTGCTAGCCGGGAGCAGTTTACAAGAATCACTGAAAGCCTTTAGCAATTGAGTGGATGACAACGTTGGAAATTTTTGTTTCCATTTAGCCAGGCCTGATTGTGTGGTGTCGTAATCTATGACATCTCTGAGAAAGCCATAATGTTTAGTTATAGCTTTGCGTGTTGGCACTCGCAACTGTAGGAAAGTATCAAAAGGGTTATGCCAATCCTCCTCAGTGAATTCCCCAATTACCGTTTGTATATAATGTCTCGCCTGTAAATAGGCGACCGGGAATGCCCGCACCACTTCAAATTTATCGGCAACTTCTGAATATGTAAGTGGACGTTTATTCTCTCTATCCAATAGTTGAGCTATACTGTTGATACCACCCGCTTTCCAAATCGTAAAGTGATAGGACGCCGCACCCCCTTGAAAAGCAACATTATGCACCAACTGCAGATGCACTGTCTGTTCCGCACCCAATCTATACTTGTGTCGCAACAAAAGCCACACCTTTCTCGTTGTCCACAACAACGGATTAGCTTTTTCACTCAAGGTGATCCCCTGGTCTCCAGCATGCAAGAAGGCTATTAAGGACCCCCCCGACACAAACCCTCTCTCTAAAGTTGTGTGTGCATACATGTCTTCTTCCTGGATCCAATTTCTGATGTATCTTAGATGGGCCGCGTGACTATAACAGGTTATGTCTGGAAAATTTATACCTCCATTTTTTTTGGGCTGTTGAAGTTTTTGTAAACTAATCTTTGCCCTTTTACCCTGCCAAATAAATTTGCGGAACAAATGATATAGATGATTTGTATCTTTTTTTGTTAGCAATATGGGTAATGACTGGAGAATATACAACAATTTGGGGAATACCACCATTTTAATCAAATTCGCCCGGCCTGTGTATGACAGTGGGAGATTCTCCCATCCCTTAAGCGTTCTCTCAATATTCTGTGAGGCTAATGTCACATTTAACGAATAGAGGTAAGAGAGCCTTTTGGGGAGGATTATTCCAAGGTACTTTATATGGCCTTCCGCCCATCTCAGTGGGATGTTTCTGCCCCAGTTTGGAGTGCGCGTATTTGGCGCGAGACACAATGCGGTTGATTTGGCCATATTGACCCTATATCCTGATATAAGACCAAAACTATAGAGCTTATCAAGGATGCGAGACAGGGATGACTCCGGATTCGAAATGTATAAAAGTATATCATCTGCGAATGCAGTTGCCTTAACCTCCTTCCTTCCTATCCTAATTCCTTCAAAGACTTCAAGATTATTGAGTAGTCTCAATAGAGGGTCAATTGCCAAATTAAATAAAAGAGGGGAAAGAGGGCATCCCTGTCTATATATTATATTTATATATTGAGTAATGGTAGATTTGTTCCTAATTCTATTTGAAGTGGCCAGATATAACTATAAATATTTCTCACTCAACATAAACAATCTATTTGTATTTTATGTTTGCTTATTCTATATATTATATTTATATATTGAGTAATGGTAGATTTGTTCCTAATTCTATTTGAAGTGGCCAGATATAACTATAAATATTTCTCACTCAACATAAACAATCTATTTGTATTTTATGTATGTTTTGCTTATTCTGAAATATTTGCCATGTCTGAGAGCAATGTAACAAAAACTCCAACAATATTTAGTACTTCAGTCAGCTCCTGATCTTTGAATCAAACCTGTAAAATTTGGTTGCTCCAACATTAAAGAGTGAGATACTGTGGAAAATGTGAGTAAGCTCGATGAAGCATCTTATTTAGCCATTTAGTTTCATAATAGTAATGTAACACCAGTCATTTTACTAGAAGAAAAGTTTATGCACCAATCAGAGACAAGTTATGTTTGTTTTCTCAAAGACCTATCAACAATTTTTACCGTGCATAGCTGACTTTTGTTGAATTCTATCAATGACGACATATAGAGCCATGAGGGTGCATCATACCCTGTGAAGTTTTTAAACTGAAATGAATATGGTTAAAGTCGATTTTACCCTCAACGATGAACAATAAAAAAAAATGAGGAATGGCGAGGAGTCAGAGTACAAGGGGCTGCCTGTGCTGAACTCCTTTTGTGTTATGTTGTGATGCGGAACACTATTAATGTTGTACCTAATGGGTGGCCTGACCACTAACTGCTTTTGCTTTTAGCAAATAAATACTGAACATACTTAATTTAACACTGCAGTTAATAATTGAACTAGAATGCATTCCCAACTTCTAACTCTAAATGTGTCCACTCATTAAGGCAGATAATAACACCTTCTAGGTTTACTTGTGACTCAGCATGTTCTGTGATGCATTCTTGGAAAACTAGTACCTTCATTCAGCTACATCTGGGCATGGGGTGAACAACATATTCTGGTGCAAAACTATAGAAGTTGTTAAGTGGCTTAATTTAAGGAACAGTAAATATTTTGTGGGCATCACAGAATGCATATTCTTTCATTAATGGAACATTTCACAGTTTTAGACTTAAGTAGTGTAATTGTTGAACACTTTCTGTGCCTTTCTGAATGTTCAAATTTACTTTAGATACAGAATGGTATCATGTAGACTTGTTAGTAATGCAAACGCATTGTTACTACAGTTACTGTGAAATTACTGATTGCATTCTGCTAAAAGAGCTCCAAAATGACTAAATTTATGTTTATATTTCCACTTTCAGAAAACACATGACTCAACTGCTCAAGGACAACATATTGCAATTAGGTAAATTAATTAATAAATATATATTAATAACATATTACTAGAAAAAGGTTTTAAGTTAAGATTATATTACATACTATTAGAAAATTGGTTTAAAAATTATGTAAGACTGAATCCAGATAAACTGCTGCATTTTTTGTGACGTGCACTTACTTATATTACGGATCTGGATCCTTCCGATTCAGACTTCCCTAAAGGAGTGATTGGGCAGTGCGAGGCGGGATGCGTGCAAGATTAGAAGGGGGAGGTATTTAAATAGTACACTAAGGGTGTGTATTTTAATCCTTATGTACTAACTTATCTTCGGCGCCGTCCCAATTTTACATAGGGATGGTGCAGAAATATTAAACATGGGCCAATGTTTAGAAGTATGTCCTTGCATGGGGAATGGTCTCCCCTTGCACACATTGAAAACTGGACACAGCATTGATCCAGGTTGAATATCTACTGCCAGTTGTGGAGATCTGGATCCAGTCCATAAAGACCTTAAAAACATAGAAAGTGACGGCAGATAAGAGCCACATGACCCATCCAGTCTGCCCAGTTGTTTATTTAAAACTATACTGACCCTAGATCCTATTTACCCTCAATTTAGTTTGAGATTTAGGATATCCTATGCCACAAATAGGAGGCAATTTTTTTTTTTGCTTTCAAGGCGAACTAGAGGCGATTTAGTAAAATCGCCTTTAGTGAATAGGAAAATGCTATGTGCATCATTGGAAAAATAGGGACAAGGATTTAGCAGCGATGTCTGCCGTGTCGATTTTGCTAAAGGCTAAAGTCCCGGAACTTTGCCTTTAGTGAATGCGGTGATGGCATAATCGCAGGCAAAGTCCCGGGACTTTGGTCGATTTTAGCAAAATGGACTTTAGTGAATGAGGCCCATAGAGAGAAGTGTGAAGTGAAATGTTTAAAGCTGAAGTGCCAGATGTAATAGGGCACAGTGCAAAGTGTCAGGTAGAACAGACACAATTAGTAGCACTAAAATGAACAGTGCACTTAATACCAGATGTAATAACACAATATATCCAATGCTAGGTGGAAAAGAGCACAAAGTACAGTGTTAAATGGAAAGGGCACAGTGAATGTAATAACACAACTCACAACACTAAAGTACTGAGGTAAGGAACGCAAATACCGACGCCAAGACAGGGAGGCAGATACCAGGATAATGGAAGGAAGGAGGATGAAGCTGTGGGGCACAACGGGATGGCAGGAACTCAAGTAGAGAGCAGGAAGAGCCAAGTACTGAAAAGACATGGCATACAAGAGGCAAACAGCTGCAATCCACTCATGAGAGCAGGTAATGTAATAGACCTACCCCGATAACCGGTAGCGTGGACATGGGGTGCAGTTAGACAATCACTGGCTAACCTGTTGTCACACTATCCACCTGATTGTTAGATGCCCTGAATCAGTACAAATGTTTGCGCTGAGCAGCATGTGCATGGAGGTGTCCTGACCCCAAGTAAACAAAGCTCTTATCTGCCATCATGCTGGATATGACTGCATGTAAAAATCATTGGGCTTAACTGGTATTTTTGGTGTTCTGGATCACCCTTAACCTGTTCTTTATTTATGTAAGGTTTTTCCAAATGCAGAATGGGTTCTTATGTCCAGATCAGGTCAACATTATGGTGACTTGATTCATAAATAATTGAATAAAAACAGGGTCAAATAACAGATATTACAAAAAAAACCCACTTTACTCTATTTATATCCTATATTAGTCAACCCACATTTTATCAGTGTTCTTTGGTCTTGATGGAATGTGGATTATACAATGTGATAAACAGAATTCTGGCCCCTAAAATCCCATTAAGGTTTTTCCTTCTTCTTATGGGCTTTTGTCCAATTATTTAAGGAAAACAAAAATATAGAAAATAAATAACTAAAATTCTCCCATCATTCAGATACAAGAAATGTGGGAGGATAATGAAAAATATAAAACATTGTTACAGTATATACAAAGATATAAACAGCACTTTAGAAATATTCTGGCAATGAGCCCCACTATTTTCCTGCTTCCAAATATTTGGCTGTTAAACAAGAACACATTCTGGAAATGTATTCTGTGTTTAGAAAATGCTTGTGCACAAAAGTTTACAGTGTTGAAATGCAAAGAACAATAAATAGGTTTTCCATGTTTCATAATGTTTGTAGTTGATAGAATAAGTTATTTTCTTATTCTATTTGATTCTGTTTACTGTAAAATAAGTCCTATTACTTTAAATGGGTTATTATAGCTCATTAAGAGTCATTTATCAACCAATAGTACAACCCTTTAGAGCTACAGTTACCTTTGGTATATCAGCAAGTGTATTTATAATATCATACTTATGTTTGTACAGCACTTTATGTGGATAGGACTGCTATATATTATGATGTTAAATAACTGGCAACTATTATTTTTAACATGGCAAAATATGTGCTGGTGAAAGTGAAAATCTATGTAGGACAGTGCTATAAGACAATGTATATGTACAGGAGGTCAGTGTATAGAAACCACATATCTCTGCAAAAAAAAAAAAAAAGGAAAACAAGGACACTAATAATTAAACCTCGCTAGCAGCTGTATGGAGGAGTGTGTGCTACTCCTCAGTTATAAAAATCAAAAAGAAAAAAGATACAGCGCTAATAGCAGCAAACCTTATGTTGGTGTTGACAATAGAAATATAGAATGAGACCTGTTTCAGTGTGAAAAGATTTTATTCAAAACACAATAATAATTATATATATATTTATATATACACAAATACAAAAAAAACACCCCAGCACTCTCGCCATTAACCAGCAACAAACCATAACCTTTTGTCTTTAAAATAAAAGTCAGAGAATTAGTTAGATACATCTGTAGATATATAATAAGCCACCAGCCACTTACAAGGCTTCTCTGTTTTGGTAGTCCTAACTCTAAAACTATCAGAGTCCCAATACATATCATGTATTGTAACTTATAAATTGATTTGAGCAACCACCATTTTTGCTTGTTTGTTTAAAAGCGTGTCTGGGATAGCAGCTGATGGGGGTGCTGTCTCAGAGTTGCCATTTTGGAAACTTGGGGACCTCTGCCGGGGATGAGCTCTCTAATATGACCCAAAATTGGGACTTTGACACGCCCTGGGTTTTAAGCGACTTAAGAATGCCATAGGGCATCTTTAGGTTTAGGTTTAGTTGTGTGCGTAGGGAAACTAATTAGAAACATTTCTGCCTAACCGCACCTAGTTTTCCTCATTTAAATGACTCCCTCCACCCAATCTTCTTATCTTGGTTTTTAAGTTTTCTTGACTCACCTCCTCCTTCTTAAGTCACTACGAGCCTAAAAGAAATAGGTTTGTAATGGTGATTCAGAGTCGTCTCTATGTAAATTGCATATATTAGGTTACTACGCATGCGCAGTATATCCCTAAATATACGCATCTAAAAAGCCGCAGATTCTTAAGTGGGAATCAGGTCTGTAATTACTAAGATTTAAAATAATACTATCTTCTGATGACATTATTATAAGAATTCCAGTAGTCTCTCCATATACCTCACTATTCCTACCATTAATCAATGTTATTAGGGGGGAGGAAATGTAAGTTATATATGGGTAGGATGCTAGAATTCATATTGTCAGCATACCAGGGGCTAGAACCAGAGGTCACTAGATTCCCCTGACCCTTAGGTTCA